>BEXV01000642.1:165667-194616 GCA_003118195.1 Hemicentrotus pulcherrimus
TGAAACCCCCCCCCCCCCAGATCTGATTTGTAATACTTCATACTTCTGTGCATGCACTTCTAGACCTCATCGGAGTTCCGAGAGGAGATGAAGCAGCGTGGAATCGAACACCTCTCCACCCACGCCGCTCAGACCTACGATGCTGTCTGGACCATCACGCTCGCCCTCAAGGAGGCAATGCAGATAGTCACGGAACCGACGCCGAACAACGCGTCGATACTGACGACGACCACGACGACGGTGATGAGCGACGTCGGGTCGGCGGAGTTCTCGTACACGGATGAAAGCATGAAGGATGCGCTGATCGACATCATGTCCGAAGTAAAATTCACCGGTGTTTCGGTGAGCTACTTACGCCCTCTATACAGTATAGGAAACAATGCCTAATCGGTGACCATTGGTGATTAGTCCCCCATGGGCCCCGTTTTCTTGTGGTATTAAATTGAGAGCTGATTTGATGAGATTATCAACTGCCAGTGACCATGCAGGGAGGTATAATCCCTCCTGGCCAAACTAGGGCAGATAGGCTTTAGGACATGTACTCACTTTGCAAAAATCGTTTTGAATGAAGGCAATTCTCGTTAAAATTCTTCTTTGTTGACCTTATCAACAATGCGACGATCCAGGTAGAGGGAATTATCTCTTAAATCTAGAGATCACTGGGTCTAAGATCTAACCCATGTCAGAGTCAGAACTTATATGCTACAATTATTAGGGCCTCTAACAATTATTAATAATTTACAATTAAACACGAAATATTTAATGAAATAGATAGGTACCAAATATAACCTAAATAATAAAGGTTCTTACTTATTTTTGTTCACCTATTTACAGGGTCCTGTTTCGTTCGCTGGTCCAGATCGATTTGGTATCACCACATTCCGCCAAAATCAAGGTAATTACTTTTCTTTAAAACAAACACTCACGGTTTGCCACGTAATTATACATACATTGTGCGTTCCACAGGGTTGTTTTATTATCATTGACTATAAAGCGTTTACACTAGGTAAAGTATTAATCTTGCTCTTATATTGCGTTTATCTTGCGTTCATCTTGCTCTTTTTGCAGGTGGTGAATTAAAACGGGTTGCTTTGTATTTCCCAGAGAGTGAGCTGCTAGACTTTGAGACGGAGGGGACTGTTCCAATCAACTGGGCTGGTGAGTGGAACCATTCTAGAATCATGTTTAGCAGAAAAATTTTACGTTCAATGTGATAGCTACGAAGGTGTAGGGCACTGGGGCACCTGCCAAGTGCCATGTTTTAGCAATATCATCCCAATTTCCCTTATTTACCAATCTGTTTAGTATTTTAGATATATATTGTAAATATTAAGGGGAACAGTAGAATAGTAGAAAATGTAAAAATTGACAACACTAGATGGAAGACACTAGAGGCATAAATTGAACTTCACAAACGCTTTCGATGAATTCTTATCATGGGAATTGAGTAAATAAGGAAAAAGAAATATATAGAAATGTGATATATACGAAAAACGTAAACAAATCATATTTGGGAGCATCTAAGGAAAATACATAATATATTCCATTCACAGAAATGCAAAATATTTGATTTTATATATACCTACAGAAAAAGAGCGAGCTTCACATCAGTGCAAAAAATAGTTCTGCATGAAAAATAAAGTTATGTTTATATTACGTCGAACTCTAAAAACCATAGAAACTGTCGATGGTCAACGACCTGAATGAAAATAGAGCGATGGAGAAGAAAATTCAAGCGTGGTCGTAACACCTAATATTTAAAATGTAAACCTTTTTTTTCTCTTCTTCCAACGTAAGTCTTTCATCTTCATCTTGTTCAATTCATTGAAAGGGGCTCCGACAGGTGGTCTTATTTTTTTCTTGTGGAGTAAAGCATACTGCGATGCCGCTCCAAATAATGTTGAAATAGATGTTCTTTTTAAGCAAGAGAGAGAGAGAGAGAGAGTCGTTCACCCCGCGCACTCTAATAAAATGTCTCCATCGAGTCAGTGTCTTTTCATTATTACCGTAGACATCCAGCGCAATTTGATTGTATTGTTTCGAACGTTTTTCAATAGAGGAACGTTTACTACAAATAGAAAACATATATATACAGTGACATATGTTGTTTGAGTGCAATTTCCTTTGTGAAGACAAAAAAATGATCTCAATGTAAAAATGGTAACTATGTTTACATGAAGTATTGATTCTCTCTTCTGTTGACGTTTTTTTCTTTCTTTTTCGTAAATCAAAATTACACTCCCCTTGTTTTCATTCTTTCTCTTTCTCATTCAGACTTTTCACTACTTCACTTGTTCTCACAATCTCTCATCATCTCTCTTGTTTCCTTTTACTCATTTACTCTCCCACTCTTTATCTCTGAATCTCTCTGCCCCTTCCCTTACTCTCAATCTTTCTCTTTCACAATGTATACTCACCTCCAACCTCGATCCGCCCCCTCTCCCCCCGCCCCCTCTCTCTCTCTTTCTCTCTCTCCATCTCTCTCTCTCTCTCTACATCTCTCTTTCTCTCACCCATCCCCTTCCTCTCTCGATTGTTGGAATTTTCCTTTTCCATCCTCTCTCTCTCTTTTTGCTCTTTTACAAACTGTATTTCACAAGTTCGCCATTCATCTTCCTTAATCAGCTCAATGTCATACCGTTAACCAACCAACCTTTTCCGGATTGAACATAAAGACGCCAAATACCCACAAGAAAACCCGAGGAAACAAAAAAAGAGGAGTATAACAGAGATGTAATTACAAGCAAACAGCAAAGCACTGGCCTATCTCTTGCCTTATTAAACCCAAGTCTTATACGTCCGTTGTAATAAAAATAGGTAGACTGAGACAATAACCCTAATAAAGGCATTGTAATATCACTCCATGTGATTATAATCGAACTGTTTGATACAGTCATTAGATGCATAATACGTTGATCAACCAGGATTGGCAGTGCTTGGATTACCTCGTATTATATCGCATAGAAATTGCCTTCTCGAAACAAATCAAAGGAGACAGTTTGAAAATGGAGACAAACTGGATAGTCTATAACATGATAATGGAATGGCAACATCGATTATGGTAGCCCAAAATGATACGCAGGGTACTTATTACGTGAAGCGAACGTTCCCCATAATTAAAGTTGTTATAAAACGAGGGTCGCTTTTCAAAGGCACCATTCGCACAGCCACATGTTAAACATATCATTTTCAAGTAAAATGTACCCAGCCCTTTTTTCATTACTCTAACCGATAAAAATGACTTAGCTCGTAATCGTTAACGTATCCAGGATGTGATTGCGGTCCACTGGAACAAGCCTGGGGATGGCTAACCGGTCTCATATCATGAACAAGTATCATTTCCCGGAAACAATACCATGTAATGTGGCTCATTAGATCGCCTGTCTTCTTGTCGTCTGACATTTTGCTGATGGACGTAATTCCAATCGCTCTTATTTCTTTCCTGATCGTATCCCCTTGCAGTGGCGGATTTTCAGCTCGCACCGGATGAGAATAAAAGTACACGTGGCATTCTATTACCGTAATGAAACACGCCGCCAGAGAATATGTTTGAGTATGATTTTACTTCCACTTTTCTTTGTCCTTCCTGAACGCGGATTCTCCTGGGGATGACTTGCACTTTTACCAGGGCGTAGCCAAATCGTAGTGAAGGCATTCAGGAGAGGAAGGGGGCGCTCAAAGTGGGCAATCAGGTCCTAATTCGCTTCATTGCGCTTATACTTGAGTGTGATATCGCAAATTGGAAATTATCAGGGACTTTATTGTATTAATTTCAGTCTGTGGCTCAATGATCAGGACAAATGGTTGGAGAGAGTAAAGTGAGAAAGAGAAACATACAGATAGGTAGACATGCAGAGGGTGGTCGAGAGAGACACACAGACATGGAGGAGAAGGAAAGCGAGAGAGAGAGAGAGAGAGAGAAGTTGAGGGAGTGGAAACGTGAAAAGGACATTTATTTTCCGTTTTGATTTGTGGATCTGATAGTGGCTACCCCTCCCCGAATCTTTCGTCTGTCGCCCTCGTAAAATAAAAGTAATTCCGATGCCCTACCCAAGTTACGCCTCTGAACAGTAAGTTACATGAATTTACATTCCGTAGCATAGGCCTACTTTATCAAAAAAAATATCGAAAAGAGATTGTAAGTTTGGTTCTGTCAATATTTAATAATTTTGAGAATACCACTGAACATGTTTAAGTTGAAAGTCATAATTGCATTGCAAAGAATAAGACAAAGTCAAGGTTAATAATTATAATAAAAGAAAGAGTTTGTCCACTCGATATATCGAAGGAAAGACTTTGCCATCATTTAAAATCGATAACATCTTATCGGTATCAACTGAAATCGAATAACGTAAATTGCCCTAGTTTTGAATTGTGTCTTGACCCAAAATATGTATTATTTTTTTTAGTGAACATGTTCTCCTATTCAAAAACGCTCGCTGCTGTCCATACTCAATCGAAACCATCATGTTGTATGGAACAGAGTAAACACTGTACGTCGATATAGAGTTGTTTCAAGTCACATCAACAATCGTCACTTAATATTTCCCAACATTCGTAGCATCATAAACGTTTGAAGAAACACATCCGTCATTCCACTGCGGCGGCTGAAATTACTTTGTACGAAAAAGCGAACTCTCCCTGTTTCCAATATATCACCATTATCTACCATTTTTTTCAACCAAAGGCAAACCGAAACACCATTAATCTCCATCGAGTTACATATTATGTTCAATTTACGTTCGAGTTGCAAAACAAATGTGAGCTTTGTATTCGTTATATCCGAATGCAGATTAGGAGTTTGGAAAAACATTGTTTCGGATAAAGATTGATGGAAAATAAATCTCCAATAAACATGGCAAGAATCTACACACATGAATTACCATCGTCACGTTTTTACTGTTCACTCAGCTACCTTTCTGTCACGGTGATTTTATATGTAATTTTACTTTCCATATTTTCCTATTTTTCTTTTCTTGTACTGCCCATCAACTAGTCCTTCCAAGTTATTTTGTATTTTGTTTAATAGTATCGATTTGTCCGTGTCATTTTCGCTTTCGATATTATTTCAAATTCAACGGGTTTAAGAGGACTCTGAGGAATAGTGTCAAGATGCGTGATGATCGCATTTTCTGATGGTTATTAGGTCAAATGACCATGGTAATTGAAACTGAAAATTTACAAGCCCTATCTTTAAGCTAAAAATATTCGCGAAGGGGCACTTTGCCCCGTCCCCCTGACCACCTTAAAAAATGTTACTTTGAAGACCATGATAGAGAGAAATGGAGCCTGGCTGTATTCGTGGGTGACGAGAATCCGACCCGATCACAAAGCGTAAGGGGATACCCCAGTCTTACACGTTCTCGCTCAAATCACCGGGAAACGGAAACCAGGTGAAGAATCGAGCAATTTGTGCACATTCATGAAGCGGGGTGTATCAAATAGCGCCCAAATCCAGGCCGAAGTCACCCCGGAGTACATCTGACGACGCCGCGGTACCACGGCGATTTGGGAAATTGATTAGAGACCGAAGAGGAAGCAAAAATATGCATCCATCATGTCTCGGGAATGGATGAAACATTTCTTGTTATGAGGTTAAAGTGGGATGATTGTGTAGAAGTGGTGGAGGGTAATAAGGCGCGCTTACCCCCCTTTGTCAATGAGTAAATCACATTGCAATTGTTCGATCCATACACCGGTAATAGTTTCTCCGCGGCCAAGCTCTCGTTGTTAAGTATAAGTTTCAACCCTGAAACCAGTACTACTGCTAACTGTTACCTGAAACCTATTTATAAACTCAAACCCAATTAGATTCCAATCCCTAACCCTATATTTAGAAGGAAATGTCGCCGAGCATTTCGGAGCGGGCACATATAAGATTTGCCCTCGTCCCTCTCTCCCCTCCCCTCCCCTCTCCCTCCCCCACAAAAAAAAACTGGGTCCGCGATTGTACAGTTCCTATAAAGAGAAGTCTATTTCGGAATGAGTCGATTGTTGACTCCATATTTCTTGATCAAATCTATTTTGAGGCTAGAGGTCAATGTCGATGGAAGTGGGATTATTGGATAGGCTCTGATGAAGTGTGTTTCGGGTTACATGTAGGAGCCCAGAAATGAGATGGAGCTAGTGATATAGATTTCGATTGAATGTGTTTTGGAGCAAGAGGTCAATTGTGATAGAAGGAGAAATGTTGTATAGGTATTGGCTTTATTGAATAGTGTTTTAGGACACAAGTCCGTGATGATAGAAATAGGAATAGGTGTATCTTCATTCTGTATTGAATTCATTTTGGTACATGGGTCAGTTTAAAATACAAGGAGGGTAATTTTGTTTAGTGAGAAGTGTTCGACAATAGATTACCAAATTGTGATAGGGTTCGGGCAAGGCTGCATGGATCTGGTAAGTACATTTCTAGGACGAGGTCAGTTGATATAAAGGGGTTGAGGTAACTTCACATCTTCTGAAGATAGTACAGATAAACCCACAAAAACTAACTTAAAGATCGACTTAAAGTTGGACTTAACTATGGCAGGCGGTTCATGCCACTGTTTGCGTTCACCATTTTAACTAGCATTGGTCTCTCCAAGGGCCGTACAAATCGTGGTCAAAAATTTACAGAATGTACATTTTTTGATATTTTATTAATGAAAGGAAAAATATCTAAAGATCATAATGGTGACAAAAAAAACAGTGGCATGAACGGCCTGCCATAGTTAAGTCCAACTCAAAGTCGATCTTAGTCTTTGTGAAACACTCCCCTGAAGTAATGTTTGATGAAAATCGGTGCATATGATGCGTTTCTTTTATATTACTTACCTTCTTTTTTTCTCCCTTCTGTCTATCTTTCTTTCTTTTTCTTTCTTTGATGCGGAAAATGAAAATCGGAAAACACAACAAATCTTCTCCAGTAGAGGTGATCAAAATAATTCACCGTATTTCATACAAACACGATCGCATTTACTATCAAGAAATCAACTGTTAGGACCTTCCATAAGTCATTTATATTGTCTTTAGAAATCGTGTTCAGATTATCTCATTGTAATGTTCGCAAAATTTATTTCAAGAGGTCATGTACGAAGCTTATGACATTTTATTAGGTTGGTTTGTCAAGAACCTTTGCAATCCTATTGTCATAGGTAAATTCTAAAGACTTATACACATGTACTGCTTAACTTACAATGAGCATCATCATCATCGTACCTATGCAATTGACTGCTATCTTTCTTTCTCTTTGTTGGTTTAGGTGGTTTTATACCGGTCGACCACCTGATCGTTCTCGACAAGCCTATTCGGATCAACTCTGCTGCTTTCCTGTCGATATCCATCCTGACCGTCTTCGGCATCCTCCTCGCTTTCCTCTTCCTAGCATTCAACATCAAGTACAGGAAAACAAAGTAGGTTCCTTATCGCTTTCATCGTCAGACAGAAAACAGACGCAATGGGTACACTTGAGACAGTGGTGACCGCATTTATGATATGCACATGATCCCTAGTGATGCTCAATGCACACGCTTACATATCCATAAAGTGTTTCTCGCATAGGATACGCACAAGAAGGCCAATAACTATCATTGACAGTACATAGGTCTTACGATCTCCTTGCATTCAGAGTAACTGACGATCTGTTTAAACCAAAAAGAAAAAGCTTTTAGGGTGATTGACTGATGTGATTTTAGTTAATTCTACGAATCATACTCCTCTGCTATGTCTGTAAATAGTTTTCTTTACCTTTTATTTCTTTGCTTTTTTTCGTTTTCATTGAATGAAGGAGAAAAAATAATCAAATAACCTAAAAAAATCAATTGCGTCGCACATCTTGTTGACGACGCAGTCATTGTTTGAAAAGAGGGATTAGAGAAAGGATACATTTAAACGTTCTTTCGATTAATCACTCTCGTATCATGCATGCGTGTAAATTGTATTTTGTTAAACTAGTGTCTGCAGCCATCTCTCATATGAAGATCTTCCTCTTTTGAATTGTATTCATTTTCGTATAATTTTAATATGTTTCTTGACTCCACTTCAGGTATATTAAACTATCGAGTCCCAACCTGAACAACATCCTAGTAGTGGGTTGCATCGCGGTCTACACAGCCATTCTTATGATGGGCCTCGACGGGGATAAAGTCTCGGAAGTTGTGTTCGCTCCTCTCTGCACGGTATGTATCATGCGTACATGTATATACTTCTCTCAGATGTGCCCCAGCACCATTTAGCATGTTTCAAATACAAGTTGTTGGACCAAATTAAATTTTCACAGACAATGATGACTAAAATTTCCCATCTGTTTTGTTTGTAGATGTTCAAATTTTTCCGAGAGTAGACAAAATCTTTTAAAAATTGAGAAGAAACATGCACAAATATCAACGCATAATTAGAAAAATTATAACACAGAAGTCATAAGATCTTGGCGCCACGAATGCAGCGTCGATCTGCCTGTTTTCAGACGCTTCAGTCTTGCAAGCTTGCCTTTGCCAAGAAGGTCAACTGTTTGTAATTGCATGAATGTGCGACTGCTCTCTCCCGCATACAAGAACTTTTTACTGCCATTTACCCATGTTTTACACATGTGATGAGAGAGGCAACATGAGATGAAATACCTTGTCAAGGACATAGGCATGCCGGCAAGATCTGCAAACCTTGATTGAAGTCAAGTTCGGATGACCTGTTCACACCATGGTCTCGCACAATAATTTTGGTGACATTCATCTGTCTACGGTGTAGGATAAAAAGACAATTTCTGAGTAAACTTTAGAAGAAACAGTAATTAGGTATTCAAGATCATGTTGTAACTCAATCCATATAAATATCTTATATGAAACGCGATTACCGATATCGCTCAACATCACACGATGTCATTGAAATTATTTTCGTTAATTAAATTGTTTAATCAATATAAAGTCGTTGTTCTCCCTCCTGTTTGCTTCTTCTTTCAGATCCGCACATCGTTCCTAGCGGTCGGATTCTCCATGGCTTTTGGATCTATGTTTGTCAAGACATACCGGGTTTATCACATCATCACACATGCTATGAGTAGAGTCATCAAAAGAAAAGTAAGTGACTGAATTTATTATTTCACTGTCGTTAAATGTCTTCATTTAATCGTTTTCAAAATTTGGAATTCCAATCATAAATATCTTGATAATCAGACAGGCGATCGGCTTGTAAAAGTCATGGGGTTCCTGACTGACCTAAAGGTTTATAATTATCATTGCATCATGTGCTAAATCCAGAATCTTGTTTCAGAATCTGAGACAAAGTTACCGGATCCCTTTAATGAGAGATGATAGGGTTAGAGTTGCGATTGGATTTCAGGTTCGGTTTAGGGATAGTCTTAGGGTTAGGTCTTGTGTTTGGTCCAGGTTGTAGTTAAGTATTCGGCTAGTGTACGGCCGGTATTCACCCCGGAGCGAGTGTTGCCGGAGCTCGGGCCCTATCTTGCAAAAGGACATTGGTGCCGCAGCGGGACTCGAACCGCGCACCGTATGATTGACAGTCATGCGACTTAACCGCTAGAAAACGTCACCACTACAAATCGCTTCACATTCTGTATGCCTTGATGTGCTTTATTGTTTCAGGTTATCTGATCATACATGTAGACTTTGATTGCCAAAATGATCCCTGACTTTAGCCCTGACGTAGACCACTTGTCATTAATGCTTAATCTGAGCACATGGAAGGAAGATTATACTGCAATTGCTCAATCACTTAAACCAGATAGAAAATGAGTTTTTGAAAGAATATAAAGTAAATATTTAAGAAGCTTGCTCGATATTAAAACCATATTATGGAATTCATTCTACTCCTGGAGGAATACTCGCAAACAACAAAAAATATGATAACATCCAAGGCAGAGTAAGGGTGGCAGCGCGACTAGACGCCCCCACCCCCTTCTCTTTTCAAAGCAAATGTGTTGCACATTAATTACACTATGTTGCTTCTTATTGCCTTATAATACTCTCTTTCACAACTTTAAATCCAATTTTCGGAATTTTCAACCCCAACCCCCCCCCCCTCCCTTCCCTCCCCCTCTTATTAAATAATCCTGAATCCGCCCCTGAACGACATTCCCACGTTCATATTAAGACAGATTAATTACTGTCCCAGATTGTCTGAGCAGTAATTCCAATATATCAGCTTTGATTTGTTTTGGTATGATTTGACCTGCATGTATAAGGAAATGGGACAGAGTCAATTATAAGCTAAATGGAATTATCAAGTCTAGAGCTGTGTTAACATGCACAATTCAAAATAACACTCTGAAGCAAGCAGCGACGTCGTAGATGTGTTGAAAATAAAATAGGTTTTAAGAATGTTTTTTATATTGAACACCAAAATTCTGATTCACAATATTGTCCATTTCATGTAACTGCGACTTTGGAAATAAATGTTCAAATTTGAACACTAAACTGGTACACTGCATAACATCACCACTAAATAATGGTTATTATTATTGTAATCTTATTTATCTAATGCAATAGCCGCATACTACTCTTTCTGAGTACATTACATTTATTGTTCAATACCCAAGCATTTCCTTGGCATCTTTGAAGTGATCACATGCTATGTACACTAGTTGTGCTAATCTTGAAAACCAAAGTTTACACTCTTTGTACGACTGTCCTCCTGTAATAGATGCTGCACGAATCAACGTTATTCCTCATGATCGGAGTTTTACTTTTACTGGACGTCATTCTCATTGCATTGTGGGTAATACTGGATCCCATGTACCGGCAGGAAAAACGCCTTAATGTCGAGGTGAGTTCATACCTACGTGGGTCATGGCTCATTTCGTTGTGTTATTGTCGATTTGCATCGTAATAATATTTGTTTAAATAGCATTTTTTAAACTTCCCTTCATTAATCACCTACACCTTCAATTTCTGACTAAATACCAGTTTGGGTTTGTGTATATTTTTGTTTCTTTTTTATTCATTTCATTGAAAATGATTTACATCACATATGAGTTAGTAAATGGTTTGATTAAGGTTAGTTTGCAAAGGATTACAGAGGTGACAACTAAATAAACTGATAATTACTCTTCAGGAAAAGAACAAAAGTACGAAAAGATCTGACAAGTAAAACTCTCGGGTCGGACAGAAATTTCGATGTCACTTTGTAAGAGAAAAGTAAGAAAACTTGCAGAACAACATGAGAAAATGTCCCCTTGTCTCCTTCTATTCAAGATTTCAGACGACGGCACGCGCGCGTACGTGCCCGTCATCGAAGAATGCACGTCATCCCACCAGAGCAAATGGTTGGTTGCTCTTTACTCCTATAAGGGCCTTCTACTTCTCTTCGGTGTCTTCCTCGCCTGGGAGACCCGTAACGTCAAGATCCCCGCCCTCAACGACTCCCACTACATCGCCGTCTGCGTCTACAACGTCGTCATCATGAGCGTGCTCGCCGTCGTGGTCAAAAACTGGGTCATCCAGGGCAATCACCGCACGATGTCCTTCATGCTCGTGTCTCTCTGTATCTGTATTACTACCACTGCCACGCTGTGTCTACTTTTTGTGCCAAAGGTAAAATGTCATGTTTCGGTCTTGAATAAAGATCGTTGATATAAAGTCAAACCTGTCTATAGCGACCGCCCAAGGGAGACAAGAAAAGTGGTCTGTATAGGACAGTGGTCTTTATGTGCACGTCCATTTAGTACCTGTTTCAATGAGGAACCATTTTCAAGGGAAACAAAAAATGTGGTCTATGTAGACAGGTGGTATTTCTAAACAGATGGTCACTAAAGCAGGTTTGACTGTATCTTTAAAACAATAATCCAGTCCATCATGAAGGAAAGTTCTTGATCACATTTTGTAAATCATTTTTTTTTGTCTTGGTCATTTAGACCTTCTAGAGTCGAGACCATCTAGATCTTCCACCATGTCTCTGGCTTAGATAATCCACATCGTACCGACAGAAATATCCCGAAGCCTATTATGCCCTGAAGTAATGCCGTCAAAGAAAGAGTGGAAATTTACCGTTTGATTTGATTCCATATCTATGAATAAATAGGAATTATTAAACTGTGAGCTTTGTACCAACGGATGAGACTGTCCTATCGTAAAATATTAAAATGTAAGGCAGCTCACCGTTGATATTTCAGTTCTTGCATAGTACTGAAGCCGCAGTACGATAATACCAGGGATATTAAACTAACATACCCTGATAATACACCATCGGTTGAATGTACGGACAGTGGATGAAGTCGAAGAAGAAGTCGTAAGATAATTGGCGTTTTGCGTCACATACACGCCGCAGTTTCGTTTGAATAATTGCATGCCTTGCTTAGTATTTGTAATTTTGTTTAACGTTCATGATCCTTTTTCTTTGTAGCTCCATGCAATAAGAATAAGTGTGAGCAATGACCCGGTCACCAGGTCGGTAGGGTTAGAGGTCAAAGGTCGAACCCGTCGCTTCGTGATGGACGAATCGACAGAGCTAAAGGAGAGCATCTATAGAGCCGAAATTCATATACGAGCATTCAGAAGAGAAAATAGAAAAGTAAGTGGTGAAGAGATTGTTATCGCAACTTATTTTCTTTAATAGAAGCATTCCTTGAAAAGTGGGTTGGTAGAATGGTAGGTCCCCTGGCCTTGCGATAAGCAGCCCCTTGTTCGAACCCGAGTTGTGTCAGATGGTGGGGGTCTTGACTGATGCACAGGTGGATAAAACGAGGTTCACATAAATGCCACTTCGGGATGTCGCTTTTCGCTTCTCAAAGTTGTTTACAAGAGTTTAAAAACTGGCAACCTCCAAAAGTCTTCAAGTCCTTTTGCAAATTCGGCATGGGTTGTAAAATATATTGTCCACAGAAAGTGTTAATAGATGGGTTTGACAGATGTAGACCTCACATTTGCCTCATCTAAATTTAAAATGTCAACCACCACAATTACCAGGAGTCGGTTGTTCTCTAATAATTAACACATAACACAAAATCTATTTCTTTCAATTAAACCCTTATCATCGGGGTTATCCCTTTTATCTTTGCAGCTTGATTCCAAAATAGCCGAACTGGAAGGTGTACTACGCATGCTCGAACGAGAGGAGCAATACCGACTAGGTCATCTAAGTGAATTTGACCTCGACACATCAGGGAAAGAACATGAATTACAAATGCTGCTACACTTACCAGAGACTCCCATAGACAATCAAGAATCGTGTGCGGTTAATCGATTCGAACAGGAATACAAGCGAATAGTGACTCAAAACCTGAATTCGGTTAGTGGTGGTGGTGGAGGACGGACCGAGGAGCGACCGGGTAAAACCGAAACCCGGCGAAGAACATCAGTGTTGCCTTTCAGAGGGCTGGGGAAGGAGAACAGTTTCACGCATACGCCACTCATGGCGAGGTTTAGTACAGATACCGACGAGACCAATTCGGATATCTGTCCGGATTTGGATACAGAGAGGAGCACGGTTGTGGAGCGCTCGTATGGAACGTTACGCGGGACAAGCAGCGCAGGAAGCAATGAAAGTTTGTCTTCGAAACTCAGGGCGATTAGTGACGGCGGTGTTGCGATGATTGGGGATAATAAAGGACAGAGGACACACGACGTGGACGAGGAAGACGAGACGGAGATCGAGAATAACGATCAGGAGGATGCCGATGAGACATCGGTTCTCGCGTACCGCCGAAGCAGCAGCAGCGCGGCCAACCGCGGTAGCAACAAGGATATCCCCAGTACTTCAGAAACAGCAGACAAAGAAGACCCTGATGAAAGGACACTCATAACAGAAATGCAAGACCTTCAGCTTCGACTATTGCAATTGAATGGCAAAGCCAATATGATCTATTACGTATAATATATCGACATGATAAGCAATGACTTTCTTCAAAGTACTTCAGCTCTTGGTGACTGATGATTTTATTTCTTCGTTTTTGTACTGTGGTGTTTCAATATATTGACCTAATGTTTTTTGCAAACATGTATAATACTTGTCATATAATATATAGAATCTTTTTATAGAAACAAAATGTTTCATATCATTATGAGATGGTATTTGATGCCATTTTAAATCTGAAATCGTGGAGGATATCTTTTATACTGTGATCTATAAACAACATGTTTACGTTATTTTATATTGTATTGAAGTACTAATACCCAATGTTCTTTGTTTTATTGACAGACTTTATTTCTTGAAATTGCACCGCATAGCTCAAGCTCTCTCAAAATAATGACGGAATATTCCCTTCTTTTGAGTTTTTCAAATTGATTTATCAATGTCAGAGTAATTTAAAAGTTTTTAAACGAAGGTGATATTCTACAATCTCTCATGATAACTTCTCAGCAATTTGTTTAAATCCTAACCCGACCTGCTTAATTATTGAACGGTAGGATATGAACTTTCTTAACAAGGTCGAAGGAGTAATGTGATACAACAAAATTGACAACGAACGCCGATGTGGACACGACAGACCCGACATAACCTGACCTGATCATCAGTTTACTTGAATTGAACTGATTCATTGATTTAAAAACATACACTCAAAATACAATTTATTAAAAAACCTCCCCATAAAACTGACGGGTTTTTCTTCTCCTAAAGGCGGCTATTCCGATTCAGCAATGGCTCACGAGAAGTTGTTAAAACGGCCGGACATGAGACGGACATGTTGCGGGTCTCGCGGGTCTTCCAACTCGTGAACCCTCAGATAAGTTGTCAGAATGCCTACTAGACCGGCATTGTTGATCTTATGCGTGTTATGGACCGTCAGTCTTGCAAACCTTTGATCATATGCGCTGTAGCCTTAATGAAACGAATGCCAGGTGTTTGCTTGAGACGAATCTCATCTCTACATTTTTTTTTCACAAAACTCACAAAACTGGACAACCACCATGACTAATATCCTACGACTGAAAACAGTGGGACTTTGACTCACAGACGACCACAGTCTACGATGTGTCTTTGCCTTAAAAATGACCATGTATGAAGACAAGACAAAAGAACACTTCTGTTCGAAGCCGACCTATCTTCTCGACAAATGCTACTGCATTGGTTTGCTTGCTATTACTTTTCCGACAACAGTATTACACCCCATAAAGTTAATCTTGTGTGACCCACCAAAGGACAAACTTACCAGACCACTGTGACAAGGTTGCTGGAACCCAACATTAAGCAAACTTGATTGATTGTGAATGAGCATTTTAGAAACAGAAGCACGGAATCCCACACCTTTTGGTCATATTTCTGACGAAATGTTTGCACTGAGATCTCTTCTAACGATACTGTAAGTTTCTCGTTACTGTCATTATAAATAATAAAGTATTTGGCGTCACCTGTGCCTGGGAGACAAAAAGCGAACTGAATCACTGAACGCTCTTGTTTTAGGTCCCTGTATAACTGTTTGTTGTGTGCAGGTGGAACCACTACACCGGGGTCTCTCCTGCATGCCCCCTGACATACGAAGAGTGCAGTGGGTTCTTCACGTACAGAGGTGGTGACTCTCCTCTACACAGGACCTCTATTTAACGTCCTATCCGAGGGACATAATGTCTTCCCCTTAACACAGCGAGCATCTGTGAAACAGTGGAGGGGCGCGTTAACACACAACGCAGGCTTTGCATCCGCCTGAATCGGATTCGAACAGACACTCTTTGATTCGACAGGCAGAGACTTTACCGACTGAGACAACTCACCTCCTCAATGTCTATGTAGAGGACAAGGACGATGACATGACAAGTGTGACCTCCGTGAATATAAACTCCAGCCGTGACAGTGGGTAAATGACACACGTACTGGACGATTAGCAACTCCCGTCATAGAATGCGAATCTAGTATTGTATTTCTGGTGACATTTTTCCATCGGCAAGCCTTCTCGTCAGATACTTTACTATTATTGGTTAGGTAATTCAAACTTCAAGATAACATGAAAGATGACCGAAACGACGCGACTTGACGTTTGACCTACATCAGACCAACTTCACATTCATGACAGTGACTTGGTGGGTGTTAAGCCAGGGGGCACATATTATGAACCTACACATCAGTACAGGCTGGGATGAGTTGTTGGAACAGGGTTCGAAACTATAAACTTTGCAATTTAGACATCACTGCGAATAACTGACTGATGACATGATTGATGAGCGACCCGTGCTAACTAATTCGCACCCCAATTGCGAAAATGGGAAGTTTTAATCATTCATGTTTCTTCATGTTAGTTTATAGCCAGAATTAACCTATGTTGAACCTCTGAAATTAATCATGATTGCCTAATTGTTGATGTCATTGACTGCCGACTGGTTAAAATTGCGACTGACTGTAACGAGATAACAATGGGGAATTCATGCTCTAACTTATCGGACAAGAGCTCGACGTGACGTGACAATCGTCCAGGACACCACCTGACACAAAACACAAACTGACATGACAACCACAGACCTCCATGATGATGGGCGTTTTCAAAATTACTTGGATTCATCCCAATTAAAATTAAAATTAAACGGCATTATGCTTTGCTAAATATGTTCGTGACTATGTCGGAACATTTTGGAGCTCATCTTAATGGTATGCATATGATACTACTTGGTATATGCAAATGTGTTTTGATATCTCGAGCTGACGTTTCGACAAATCCCATTTCGGAGAACATCCGTAGTCTATTGACAACCGATTGTCGGATTAAACTTACGGATTGTATAGGACTTATGACGACACCTATGCACATTCTAATGCAATATTCATCGTGACATGTTTTGGGAGATATTTGGTAAAGATGCAAGAGGAAACCGCCGACGAGACTGACAGTAAAACGGCCTTAAAGAGGAAAGATTAACAGACAACCAAATTGACAGGAATATCAGGATTTGGGTAGAAAGGAAAGTAAAAGTGCTTCAAAAATGTGTATTTAGTCACGGCGATCATAACCTTGGACCTGCTCAAACATGAGCGTTTACACTGCTACTGTAGTTTTTACTTCTACGCCCCCCCCCCCCTCTAATATACAATAGGGGTAGATCACAGTGCTCAAGGACAAGGTGACATTGAGAGACGCAAAGTAACTGGCGGAGGACGCTTTAACGAGTTAAAATTTGACGAGGAGCTGATAATATTTTCTATTACGAAGTAGATGTCCGACATGGACAAGGATACAATATCCAGTATATGTGAGTCTGACAGACAACATAAAGTGCGAAAACCTGCCATGCGACCGAATCGACCAATGAACTATCCTGTCAACCAACCAACCAACAACTACCGACCAATACGCCTAATAACAGGCTGGTGGACCAACCAACCACGGGACAGACCGCCCAAATGACCAACCACCCGACTGACAAACCGACCCACCAACAATCCTGCCGTCCGCCTGAACACCCGAGCGACCAACCAAGCATGCAACCAACGATCCGATCGACCGACTGACTGACCACCAACCAGCTGACCAACCGAACTCCCGACCGACCGAACGCGCAGCACCCAACCAGATTTGCCACCCAACGACCGACCAACCGATCATCATCTGACCAACCAACCGACCACCTGTCCGTCCGACCAATCAAGCATCCAACCACCCTACCATCCATTGACCAGCCAACCAACCGACCACCCGTCTGACGTTCATTAGACCGGCCGACGTACCAACCATCCGACCGACCGCTCAACCAACCAACAAACCAAGTCGACTAATCACAAACGAACAGATAGACAGCCCAGCCAACCAACTGAATAATGGACCAACTGACAGAACGACCAAAGAGGCCCTGGCCAACTGACCAACTGACCATCAGCACAACCGGACAACCGACCCATCAACCAATGATTTGACCATCCAACAAGATACCAACCATCTGCGTACCTATCAAACCAAGATTTTTTTATCAACCCATTAACTGGTAAACCGAATTAATAAACTGACAAAATGGTAAACGGATAGACGTAAGTGACGCAAGAATGAATGTTACACCAAACCATTCACTTAAATACGATGGACAAAATGTAAACCACAGGGAAATCATGATGATAATTATTCTTAATATTATTTCTTTAGGGATGGTAAGATCGTACAGAGTGCTATCCGAACATTCATGCATTGATTACTCGTAACTTCGTCGGATGTCCAAGATGTGCGTTACGATTTGTGTCCCGTATATCACTAGGTGCATTATAATGCTATTGAGAGTATACATTATGGCAAGTGTCGGAATGTAAAAGAAGAACAAAAATGATCTTTTTCATCCTCCTGCTACGCATCAAATATGCAGCTTTAAAGAAACCATCTACTTGCATTCTGTTTCGTAAGATTAGAACGGTAGCTGCGTTCTGTATTGTTAATAAATGAAAACCAAAGCTAGCTCATTAAAACTATAAAAACATGATCAGGTATTATAGATAGTATCCTTTCATTTATTGTCCACGTTTTAGAAGAGAAAAGGTTCTTGCAGTCGTTTACAAAAAAAAAAGGACTGTAACGCCATATGTAAACAAAAATCATGTATTGCGACTCACTGCTTTGTTAAGCTCACTAATATCTTTAACAGACTTGTAAAACTTATATGAAATTCATAGGTAGATGCCAGACGTTATGAAAGAATACTATTTTGTAAGACGCATACTGCTTTTAAACATGAATGATTACGCATATTTCTGAGTTTAATAGAGTGATGTATCTTCGGCGCCTATAAACTATTTTCAGAAAATGACTACTAAACAAGTTTGATGAATACACAATTTGTCAGCACCTGATTTGTGACAGTATTTGATATCCATCCTTGTATTTTCCTCCTTTTCAGAGAACTGCAATAATAAAATACTTCCACTAAATATATCTTAGTCATATTGTGTTTGTTTGCCTATATCAACAAAGGGATAGATTACAACCAACACCATCAGTGATCACGCATTATACAAGCATTACAATGACTTTTCAAGCATATCGTATTTCATTTTATTACATCATTTCAAAGATTGTTGGTTTAGCAGAAGAAACATATATTTAAAGTAAATCGCGTTACTGAGACCTGAGGTCTCATAAAATACATCAACACATTTGTATATATCTCTAAACAATCATAAATACAACACATAATCAATAGTTATTTCTGACTTGTGTTACTTTACAAAACCTCGCAAATTTCAGAGATTGTTAAAGATATTGTTTAACACATGCATAAAGGCGTAGCAATTCAATTTCATAAGCATGAATTATAAGTGGTTTTCAAACCATTTAAAGTAGCCTATTCAGCTGACATTATTTCATTAGATAGGTCTATTATCTAATAATTCAGTTAAACCCAGCCTCGGGTCTAGGATCACTTTTAACAGAGGAAAACCTAGACCTTAGGCTAAGACCAACTTCCGTGATCCGGTAACATTGTTGAAGGTTGATGAAAAAACTGCCTATTGTTTGTATGAAATGTTACTTATTATATTCTTCCTACTGAAAACCTCTAACATGCAAACAATTCTCAATAATTCTCAAACCACAAAGATATTTATGGTTTTCTTTGAAGTCGTCAATGTGCAACTCCCTCTTACAGTAAATTTTCCCAATTTTTTAATTAACCCAACCGTTTATCCATGAAAATAAGACTTAAAATGGGCTTTAAAAAATATTTTAACACTTAAATGTTTGGAATGGTATATAGACCCAATTCATTGCTTTGTGAAGATTTACATTCACCTAAAATTTAATTAAATTGTAATAATTGGAAGAATTAAGAAATCGATCAGATCAGTTTTTCCAAATTTTGATCTGTTTTCACTCAAATTTTCAGATTATCTTTAATTGTACATCTAGCATTGGAGCCACTGCCTTAGCACCATTTTCTCTCATCTGAACAATCTTACCAAGTCCCTTTAATAAACTAGACTTTAAACCGAGCTTAAATCCAGCATACTATTTAATTTCCAGTAGCATACGGACCCAAATATTTGGATAAACTTGGTTGAAGAATGTAGCCATGTGGCATAAATATAATTGTGTTATGTGCTTGCCGGACATAGCAACACGTACCATATTAAAAATTAATTGGCTAAACTCTGTGTCAGTGGCACTGAAAAGGGAGCACCTAGTGTTCTATTACCTGCAAATACTTGTTTAAATCCTGGACACCTACCCAATTCATTACAATTGTAGAAAAGTTGCTGAAAAATGTTGTGCGATTATGTGATGAGCAATTTATACGTCAATACCTGCTTTCCCTTATTTGTGAGACAATATGAAAGCATGTGTATCATCCCGATGATTAAAACACCATTAATCTGTCATGAATGTACTTTACGCCAATACAATTCTTTCATTGTAAGATACACCGTAGTAGATTGTCAACTACCAACAATAATGCCATTGATATCCTTTGCACTAATACTGCTAGATGAGGGTTCATCTGATACTGTTATGGGTAAAGAAGGGGAAAAAAAATATAATGAAAATACCAAGACAAAGGAAAATTTTTGATTAAATTTTATAACCCTGTTGCTCATAGAAACTATCCAAGTAAATCTGGTTTCGTCATATTTTATAATGCTGTTGGAAGTCTTACTTCTATTACACAATCATAAACAACAAGTTTGAATATATGACAGGGAAAGAACTTGCAAGAAAGAGGGTTATTACTGACAAACATCAAAGATATTACCACATGTAAATACTTGAGAAGTTTGTCACACTTTTTTTCCCTCTTTGGGCATTTCTTTGTACACACATGACATCTTAAATAATGACAAGTGCTAATCTGAATGTTGGAAGTGTGCTCAGTGTAGAATAAAACTGCACAATATTTTAGAATAAGTAATTTCATTTCTATTGCATGCAATTCTACCATATCGCCTCGACTCTACCAATGCTAAAAATGATAAATTAGACAGGTAAAATAAATATGTTTTTGTTAAAACATGTAATTGCATTGGCCGCCAATCAGACAAAGCATAGTGTACAGGATATTGACTATTGTAAAAAAGAGTGTCCAAGGCAAAGCTCCCACCTATATCGGCTCTCTCATCATACCTTACAATTATGCAGGATCAGACCTTCATTCAAGTTCAGATGGCACCATACTCCATATGCCCTGAACAAACAGTAAAGCTGGTGATAATGCTTATAAGGCCTCTGCACCACGACTCTAGAATGACCTGCCACGATCTTTGAAGCGCTGTGCAACCATTCAATATGAGCAAGAGCGCTATATAACATGACTTTTTTTGTTCTTCTTCTTCTTATCATTAATTATGATAATTTGGTCTAATTTACATGGGTAGTAGCCACATCAGTATGAATATTGCACTTTCAACCAGGCAACCATTCAAAAGACCTGGGACACGATCGAGGGACAAATGAGGCTGGAACACCTAGTACAAGGATGTAAGCAATGACCAAGGATCAAACCCAATCGCAAACATACATGTATTGTACTCTCATCATATCAATGCACATCTCCTATTGATTTTAGAACATCTATCCCATCATTATTACTACCTCACCCAGACCGTATCCCATGAAAACTTCTCTTAGAACAATTCCACAAGAAGAAAAAAAAAATTGAATTATGCGCATTTAAAGATTCGTTTTATATTTAAACTGCTTTCCGTCCTGAAAATTGGTTTAAAACTTAAAAGACTAATAGAAATGTTATAGTAAAACACGGCCACAATTTTATTTCGGAAATAAGTCACTTACAATGTATATAAAAGTTTGAGGCGATTTAGTGCCAACGCCCTTCTGCTTAACGCTTCATTTTTTACCTGAAATTCGAGCTAACGCCCTTCTGCCAGCCAGGTGACGAACTACCCTCTACAAATTATTCCAGAGGTGGTCTTAAAAGGGTACTCATATACATATCTCTTTGGTGATCATTAAAAAAAAGGTGTATGATTACATAATGGGATTGCCAGTTCATAAATCAACTGAACCATTTTCCTGATTTCACAAAATGTCACAAAATTTCAGACAAAGAATATGAAGGAAGTGAAGGATTTTTAGACAAAAAGGATAGAATTATACAGCGTGTATGGTAAACACAAATGACAAGCAACTGGCTACTTAATAAATTTCAGCATTTTAAACCTTTGCTTTTTCATACAGCACAGACAAAACCAAGCAAAGTCTCTAAAATCAAATCTGAATGATACCTTTCACGATATTCGTGATTTTATCTATCTGTACATGTACATGTTCTTAAAATCTTGGTGCAACTGTTCAAATAACAAAATACTTATCAGATTTCTACTTGTGTACATGTGCAGAGTATATTGCAGGAGTAAATATCTCTATAATTGCCATCAATTTTCTGTGGCTGATCATAATCTGTGTTTGATTTTTAGCAGGGTTTCAGTAGGGAATGCTTTTAACAGCCTTTAACACAGTGCTACTTGCAGGTGTATAGCCATTGTATGACTGTTTGAATTTGTACATATCATTTGTACCACTGGCAGCTTGGCTTCAGCCATTGAAACTATGAATACGTCCTTTAAAAAACTTGCCATAACTGACAGACATTGTGCTATGCAAATTTAATGCAAGACAATCTGCATTTTCATGTCATTTATTCTACATTTGATAGACAATACCGGTACTTACATTTTGCTCAAGCTTTTAAAGTATGAACCTGATGATAAATAACTGCTTCATACTGACATACATTTAACAACAACGATACATTGTTTAATTACAGGAGATGCAGCGATTTTAAGGGAAGCACAACAAGACTGATTCATCATAGATTGGTATTCTTTTTTTCTGAACACAAGGAAATGTCAACAGATTCACACTTATGATAGGGTACAAGAGGATCGATACAATGCTGATAGCTAACAGTAAGAGATGTCTGTTTATGGCATGCGTATCAAAATCCTAAATGGCACAATGCAAAGTCTCCAACGACCAAAGATATGTGCCACAAAGTTTCAGCTTCAAAAGCTTGAGAAGTCGGTCACCATCCTAATCCAAATTTGACAATGAAGCCTGATCTAGCCTTCGGTATATCCTATTATGAAAAAGGTAACTCTGCCTAAAAACTTGTAGCCTCTGTGAGCACAGATTTCGTAAGTGTATTTTTGAGGGAGGACTTTCTCATCAATCATAGTTCTCTATCTTATTCATCATAGTTCTCTATCTTACTTAACACCAAACCCGATTAGCTTCACCTCTCCTCATCAGACCACAATCCTTCCATGTTAACTTAACATGCACATCCTGTGGGGCTTCATCCCGTGTTATCTCAGGCCTTGTCTTAACTCTTTATTTACTTCGGTTGACTATCGGAACAATCATTGGACTGCCATTGTTGACTTCTGTCGCAGGCACAATGTATCTGTGATATGCACTCAAACACAATGTGGAAGCCGAATGTTTCGATCCGTAGCATAAAAAGAGGTCAAGGATATCTGGTCTTTGACGACAGCTGGAACATCTCAAGATTCCTTGGTCAAACGAAAGATCCATTGATCAAAGCTCTGGTATGCAATGAACACTGAGAAACATGGCATGTGGTCTTTGAAGACTCCTTGAAAACCTCAAGATTCCTTCATCAACGAAACAGGCAGATACATAGGTCAAAGCTCTTGGATGCAACGAAGAATGAGAAACATCTCAAAGAGGTGTGACCTTAAAGAATTTCAAGGTCCACATGCCGTACCTCTGGATCCGTTGCCTGTGAGCAAAGATGGAAAAAAAAGAATATCATCCAAGTTGACAGAACACACAATTTAATCTTACACGTATACACTGCAAGAGAAGACGAGCGACTGACTGAGCTATTAATTACCTAGACTAAAGAAACAGTTGGGGAATTCACACCGATGTTGTCCATCCTATACAGACATAGACAGAGGATCAGGTTAGACTTATATATTATAGGATGAAAAAATAAATCAAAATAATAATCTTCAATTAGGTAAACTATGATCTCTCTAAAAATTAAGGCACTCCAAAACTGAATTTTTAATAGTTTCCATTCAATCCTCATAGCTTTATCCGAAAATAAGAAAGAAAAAAAATACTGAAATTTATATCTTTTTACACGCTTTCACATCACAGGTAATATTTTGAAAGGAGGCTGGGTAATAATGGTTCTTTTCTAATAAAATTATAGCTCAACATAGTATATTTACACAATATTCAGTGACTTCAAAGTCCATCATTTATTAGTCCATTTTCATAATCCTACCTTGATAAGTTTTTCTATCCTGTCCACCTCTGCACCCAGCTGGTCAATGATCCTCTCTCCATGTTTCAGCATGAAATATTCCACTTCTTCTAAGTTCTTAAAGCTCTGAATCTCCTGCAAATGAGAGTTTTAAAAATAGTAAGTTACAGCATTTTGAATTAATGATAATACCTTTCCTTTTTGGTGATAATTCTTTGTTCCAAAATATTCATTTAAGTTCATTCATTATTACTGATGTATACAACAAATTTCAAACATAAACCCATGAGTCTGTTCTACGGCTATCATACAATTACAAAGGAACTTAGATAAAGCAATGTCAGAACGAATTACATTCTTCAGAATTGAATTCTTACAGCAGTTCAAACTTCTAAACATACTGCATATCAAATTGTGATACAAACATTTCAAACAAGGAACAGACATGTCAACAATCAAAACATCATGGTAGCTTAGAGGATGACCTTCTGTTAATTTACAGTGATGCAAAACCCTCTTTAATCTACATCGTATTTAAGGTTTCAAAATGAATCCAAGCTACCATGATGTTTGGTATACGTGTATTTTCTTTCTCCTGTGAATTTGTGTTAAACTTGGCAAAACCTTAAGGATGACTTCAAGGTCCTGAGTATCGAGGTACGATCGTGTGAGTTCTGCACCATCGATGTCCAGCTCTGCCTTGAAGCGTATTGTATTCACGCCCATGTCCGTAGCCTTCACATCGTATATACCCCTGTGAGAAGATTTGTATATTAAAAAAATAGTTTGAATATACATGACTGTATGATTATTGTTATGAGGATCCACAGGGAGACCAGTATTACTACTGATGACACTGCCCCAGGCAAAGAAGACATATTATAAGTAAGTATTATTATTATTATTATTATTATTATTAAATGTGAGTGGAAATCTATCATTTATGAAATGAGTTAATTGTCCCTTCCTTGATTCATATGTATTGGTAAAATCACTCACACTAGAGCAACTATCTTGACTAAATATGACTTTCGACAATTGAAAATGACATCACTGTGGGTGATCTTTCACTCTTTTTTTAAAATCTCTTTAGTGTGCTATACAGGATTTTGGAACTACCCATCCCCCCCCCCTTTTTTTTTGCCATCCAATGTTGAGGCTGGACACAGAGAGACAGGCAGATAGTGACTGAGAAACAGAAAGAGAAATGGAAAGATAGATGCAATAACATGTAGTACAGTTTAATCTCCTTGTTTCAAACTTGATCATTGAGATAATGGGGAAAAAAATTGCTTGGACACTGTATACTTGTAACCCTAAAATGGTATGGGCTTCATAAATATAAGATATCTTAAAATGTTTAAAGATAAACTCCAGTTCTGGTAAAAAAATGAAAATTAATTCTCACAGAATCAAACGAAACTTGCACTGAATGTTCAAGATTACAAATAAATGAATGATAAATTACAAGTAATGAGCATAGAAAGACAAGGAAATCAAGGTAGTACTAGCCCCCGACACCATGTGTGTTGTCCCATATATAGCTTTCTGTGTACAGTGCTTGTTACTTTACCAAGACTCAGTCAAATTTATTATGATTTTGATGACTCCAAAACCTTGCAGTGCACACCAATACTTACATGCTACATGATCAACTGTTTCTGATCCTTTCCACTTCTTTTCTTTCACAATGCAATGGAATTACCAGTACTAAAGTTTATCTTTAAGACATGTCCAATTCTACTGACCTAATCATGACATCATTCTCCATGACCTCGCTGAGTTTGAGCAGCTGGTCATCAGGGATGGAGCGTCCCGTCAGGGCCATGGTGTTGGTATAGATGAGGAAACCAGACACAGCACCTGTTAGAAAAAAAAGGTAAAAGGACTATCATCAACAGGAGAATCTACAAATACCAGACCGTTTTTTTTTAATGTAACCAAATTTAGGCATATGCCTTTCTGAAGCGCCCGATACAAATTATTTCATTCAAAACTTTCCAAATATATCTATCTAGATAGTCAGATTTTAAATTACATACATTAGTTTTTGCTGGGTAGGACAAACATTATGGCTTGCCTTACCCAACAACACAAAATTTATGAAATTTACATTTTGATTATTGAAATCAAATTATTTGTATAACAGGTAAACAAAATAATTTGTATCGAGGCACTTAAAAATGTAAGTATAAAGTTGGTTACGTGTACATTACGAAAATGGCTATTCCTTATGGATATATCAAAATAAAAAATGTAGCCTGCGGAGCAAGCTGCTCTAAAACAGAGCATAGGCCAAAGAAAATTATTTAATGAAAGTTTGAATGAATTCAGAAAGTTTGAATGAATTCAGAAAGTTATACAGAATAAGAATTATGTCAAGTGCGTCATTGTACCTCTCTCACGTCGTTCTGAGTCGCTGTGCATGAAGTTAAAACGAATTATGGATTAATAGATAGTAAGTAAATGTGTCCTACATGAACAGACATGATACATGTTTAATGAGGTATCAGGTACACTATAAAGTAAATTTTGTGCCATTAAATCAACATAACTTCCATTTCGTATCGCCTTCTTAAAGCTTACCTGCCCAAGAGGCCGGTGCATAAACCTAACAGTGAGGACCACACCAACCCAAATATTATTATCTTACCACGCAGAAGTCACAATTTCAAAGCTTTTTAATTCAATCATCCATAGGATTACAAAACAAGGGAAACGCTCTCGCCGGTCTCGCCTGCATAACGCAATTCAATATGATAAACCAGAACGTCAATGAGGTAGCGCTCATCCGGATCTCGCAACAACAAATATCGTAAATTTTATGTCATACACTTTTGAACTGGTCAAAAATAAAAATTGAATGCCCTGGAAGGAACATAATTTCATTTCATTTGCATAAAGTACCATAAATAATCAATGGAGCAAAATCTCAAAACTTAGCCCTACCAGATAAGGCAAATCAAATCAAAATCGGTCAAGAAATGAGGGAGAAGAAGCAATTTTTGTTATTTTTGGAATAAATCTGCATAAATTACCTATTTAATTAATGGAGAACAATTTCAAAATTTGGTGTAGAATTCTAGTGTACCAAAGTTAGCTCTTCCAGATAAAGCAAACCAAATCAAAATCGGTCAAGAAATAAAGGAGAAGAAGCATTATTTGTGATTTCGAATAAATTTGCATAAATTAGCATAGATACTGAATTTCACGATTCTGTGAAGAAGTTTTAAATTCCCCTCCTAGCCCCATCATATGAAACAATCAGAATCAAAATCGGTTGAAAAATAACGAAGAAGAAGCATTTTGAAAATCTTGATTTTGATGGCACAACAAAGTCCAAGTTTGTTGACCTGAAATGACCTTAGACCATGACTTTGTGACTTAAAATTCTAGTCACATGATTGGGGATACTTGATAACCATATAGTCCAAGTTTCATTGACTAAAAACTTATACTTTGAAAATTATATTAAAAATTCAAAAACTTAACCTTGGGTTAAGTTTTCGATGATGATGCCACAACATAGGCCAAGTTTGTTGACCTTAAATGACCTTTGACCTTGACTTTGTGACCTGAAATTCTACTCACATGACTGGGGATACTTGATAACCCTATAGTCCAAGTTTCATTGACTAACAACTTATACTTTCAAAATTATATCACAAATTCAAAAACTTAAGCTTAGGTTAAGTTTTTGATGTTGACGCCGTCGCCGTCGCCGTCGCCGGAAAAGCGGCGCCTATGTCTCATTTTTTGCTACGCAGGCGAGACAAAAATGGAGATAGAGTCAACATACCTAATAGAGTCCCAACTCCCAAGGCTCCTATCGAGTCATACATGGGATTCCCGGTTATTGAGGTCAGCCCCATACAGCTACCAGCGATGATCACACCAATAACAGCGGCAGTGTCTTCCAAGAACACCACGTTGACACTGGGGTCTCTAGCCCTCCACACTGTGAGATGGAGTGGAACAAGAGTAATGGGTAAATAAAAAATATCTTTCTCCTTTTAGGGTAGACCCCCCTGGCACTAATGTCTCTTGGTACGGCCATATGCTCCCCAGGGGGAGTGGAGATGGTGCACATTGAATGAATGAATCCAATGACTGAAGTAATAATTTCTGTAAAGCGCTTAGAGATGGTATTTTGTAATAAGCGCTATATAAATCCTGATTATTATTAGTGGTCTCACGAGGAAGGGCGGTGGGACAGTGTAATATTCCTCTTTGAGAATTACCTGCTAAAATTACTGTATACGTGGCACATAAATTCAATGACAATACAACTATTCAACTGGTACGAATATCAAGAAATTGGTCCCTACAAGACCTACAAAAGTGCAATTGCCGTAGTACCACACTCTGCCTGTATACATTTGCCTAAAACCTCACAATGTGTTTCGTCTGCATAACTACACAACCATACACTGATTTTTTTAATTCATTTTTTAATTAGGAAAATGCAACTGAGTACGCAAGGCAATGTATGGGCAATAGATAGAGAACATAATTTCAAAGCTGTTTGATGATACTCACCATAATCCCAAAACATCATCTTTCTGGCAGTAGAGCCTTTCCTGATAGCATTGATTGCAATGGACAGAGTTGCTGGAATAATAAAAAGGCTTATGTTTACTTCAGAGTTTATTATACAAATGATGCATGCGCATGAGTTCATTATACAATCAATCCGCACTCGAGTTGAACATAAGTGTATCTATTTGCGGTCAAAAAAATAATACTACTTCATATATTACATTTTTAGAAGAAAAAAAATGAATTCCCTTTTCAGATTGTTCATAAGAGTTTTCTAAAATTGACCTACATCTCTCTCTCTCTCTCTCTCTCTCTCTCTCTCTCTCT
>BEXV01000643.1:0-10049 GCA_003118195.1 Hemicentrotus pulcherrimus
ACGCAAAAGTGTGATTAAGGCATATGCATAATACTTTGAAAGGAAATAAAGAAGCTTCATACAAATGCTTCCTTATCTTTTCAACAGATTATACTTTTGTAGTTCAGAGAAGTTCATCGGCCGCGCCTTGCCAGAAGATGTCTTCCAGACGAAAAATAGTAAGGTGAAGTCTTTCCTCCAGACCCTGTATTCCTCATCACCATTTGCCACACTCTTAAAAGATGTACCTTTATCAGAGTCTTTCTCTACCACTACCAACAGTGCTGCCACAAACTCAAATAAGAACATTGCAACTTTTAGGCATTCCAAATCTGACCTGGAGAAGCTAGGGAGTGGACAACCACAGACTTTCCCTGGCCAACTCACGAAAAATGGACTTCCTGGAAAGCTTATGCGCAAACCGCCAACGGGAAGACAGTCCTCTTCTGTAACCAACCTACCTCCGAGTGGGAGGCATGAGTTGCCAGGGACAAGAGCGGGGTCAAACCCTTCCTTGCTTGCACAGAGGGTGGGGTCACTAGGTAAGCTGGTGAGAGATGAGCGGGATGGAGCTGTCAGGAGAGGAGGTGATGTGATACGATGGGGGAGTGATCATAGCTTACAAACAGGAGATACTCCAGATATACCTTGGGTAGTAGATGAGTCTCCAAGCAGAAGTAGGAATGGTTAGTATCATTCAGTTTCATTGCCCCTTTGCTTACATCAGTATCAGGCATTGTAGTTTATACACCAGTTATTTTTCTACGGTGCTTTACATGGGAAGATTTTATAATGTAAGTTTTAAATCATCATGTTGAAATTATTGAAAACGTGTTTTAGATTACATGTAGATATCGCAAATTTGTGCTGACGTTGGTTTAAAATACACTTACATGAATGCCCTCTTAAGTCGGATGATGTAAGCTGGAATTTTAAAGGTAAGGTTGAGTTCTGGGAAGAGGTGAAAAATAATTTGAGAACTTTATCATTTTTATTATGCAAGTGTGGAAGAACATCAGATTAGACATGTTCCCTGAAAAGCATGGCTCTTCAAATGCCTTCATATTCTAAATATGTCATGTTCATTGTAAAACTCGGGGGATAGGTTTTTTTACGCCACGTGTTCGTGTAGTCCCATATACATCTTTCTGTGTACAGTGTTTGTAACTTTACCAAGACTTGGCCAAATTTCTTTCAATTTTGTAATTCCAGAACCTTGCAATACACACAAACTCTTATATGCTAGATGATCAACATTTTCTTGTTGATTCCACACCTTTTCTTTCACAATGCAATCGCATGACCGGAACTCAATTTCATCTTTAACTTTCATATAGTCCTTTCTGGAGAGGAAGAAGAAATACAACCATGAAACCAAGTCACGAAGCAATGAATTTAAGAAAGGAGAGGCTGATATTCCCCCCTGGGAGCCCTGTAAGGGGTACTTATGCTTTAATAGGCCTCTGTTCCTCTTTTTATTCTTCCAGACTCTCTAAATCTTGCCTGAATAGAAGATAATTTAAAGAGAAGTCCACAGTTCATTTTGTTTCAATAATTTCCTTCCACATTAGATGGAAAAAAAATCATGGGTTATAATTTCTATTTAAAAAAAAACACTGAAAATAATACTTTTCTTTATTAATCAGGTCAAATGACTGGGTCAGGTGAAGATGTTAGTCGAAGTCTGTTGTCCAGATCTAACTCAGGTCTGCAGAGGAGTTGTGGAAGGTCAATGAACTTTGAGGGTGGGCTTCATTCACGTAGCCTTAGCTCCAGTCAAGAGAATTTAAGCCTACGTGGTAGCTATGACAACTTGGTCAATCTTCATTATAGGTAAGTATTGATAATAACTAAATAACCGTACATAATCTGGTTGAATACATGTACTTAACATGGTGGAGTGTTATGGGTAGATATTGGTGTTACAGGGCAAAGTGCACATATAAATCAATCAGAAAAGAAATATCCAAATCATTAAAACATTTATGATTTGGAGGAAATATTTTAAGTGAAATAAAATGGAGTGCTTTGTCACAATGGTGAGAAATCAATCAAGATTCAGAAAATAAAGATATTTCTTCCCCCAGAGGCAATTGCTTAATCAAGAAGTTTATAAGAGTAGTCCACAGTTCATTTTGAACATATTATTAAAAATGTGAGCCGATTGACTAAATTCATAGATATTTAAACCAGTCGGTGTGTGACCATACATCCAAAACATTGACATTGTATCACTCAGAGAAGAATGCAAATCAAGTAAAATAAGCACATGAGGTAACATCTCGTTGATTCCTTTCTAGGTCCAGAACAAGCCCCATGGGAAGTACTGGTAACAGCCTACAGATGAACTCTGGTGGCTCTGCCTTGAGCCTTACCTCTGGTCGTGGCCCGTCCTCCCTCTCCTCCAACCCTCTCTCCTCCCTCAGCCCTGTAGCAAGTCCTAATAACAGCCCCATCTTCAGCCCTGCTCCCAGTCCCATGAGGCTCCTCTCTGACCAGGAAGCACTTGAGGAGACCGATGACCTGCGTGAGTTTGAGAGGTCACTTTCACTTGAGATAGCTCTAGATACTGGCCAGGAATTTGCTCTGACCCATCTTACCCTCAGTATGCTACAGGTACTTTGTTTTCTTTCTTTGCAAATACTTCATGAATGTCTAATGATAGTGATTAGTAATTTGATGTTGTGTTAGATGTACAAATTCGTACTTTCTTGCCTTGATGAGGTATATGATACATACAAGTCCTTTCATAAGACCTTCCTTTCTTCTCCTATTTCCCAGTTGCTGCATCTATTCTGTGATTGAACATAATTCTAAGATGAACATATGAAATGACCTTTAATTACTTGAATGAAATGAGTGAGGGGTGATGGCTCAGTGGTACTGAAGCGTTCTCATAACCGGGAGGTACTGGGTTCAAAACCAAGTCAATGGTGCCCTTTGGTAAGGCATTACCAAGTCCCAAGGAGAGGACTTAAATATGTTGGTCCCCTGGTTGCTTACTTACAAGCATACACATGCTTTCTTAGAAGTCAGGAAAAATAAACAAACCAACCAACCAACTTAGTTGTAAATGTATCTAATTTCTCTTGTTTTCCACCAGAGTATTATTGATCAGTACAAGGAGTGTGGAGATGATGCATTCCTTCTCAACACAATACGCACAGTCTTCATGTCAGATGTAGCTCTCAATGCAAGCTTCAGGGTAAGTGAGGTTTCTAATGTTCTTTTGTTTGGTGTTTTCATTCTTCTGTAAATTTGAAACAGGTCATGTATTTGTAATGTTTGATATCACAGAACATTTGTTTGTATCAAGATGACCATAATTCAGGAGTAATGTCATGAAATCTTATCTGTGATACATGACCATGTTCATTAAACCAATGAAGGATTACAACAACAACAAATTAAACCATTGAGTGTGATGATTGTCTTTACTGTGTGATACCAGACTTTTGTGTCAGATGCAGGAGCATAATTGATACATTGCCTCTGTGTTTTGTAGCAGCAAAACCCACTGAATTTTCTGCCCACTTTTTTGACAATCTACTTTTGGATATTCCACTAAAAATCTGAAAGACAGTTGAAATGACATTTTGTTCATTGTACGCAGGTGGAAGAAAACAACCCCTACAGCCGTCTTGACCTGGTTGCTGTAAAGACAGCATACAATCTCCTATGGGACCTGCATCCTAGAGATAGATTCATGACCTGTCTAGCAAATGCCATAGAGATCCTCCTTAGGAAGCTAGACCAGTCCTTGGTACAGTCACATGGTATCAACCAGGTAAGCTGTGCTTTAGACCTTTGAGATCCTCCTCATGAAGCTAGACTAGTCCTTGGTACAGTCACATGGTATCAACCAGGTAAGCTGTGCTTTAGACCTTTGAGATCCTCCTCAGGAAGCTAGACCAGTCCTTGGTACAGACACATGGTATCAACTAGGTAAGCTGTGCTGGAGACCTTTGCAGTAGGCCAAGCAAATCTGTGAGGTCTTCTCCAAAGCTTCATAATGCAAAAAATGTTGCTATCATTTACTGCTTAAAGAAGATGAATGTCTTAGATATGAGTTACAGGAATGCACTAGCAGAAAAGCAGCTGCACATGAGAAAAAGAGAAGGCTCTTCCATCTTTGCCAAGCATATAATCTTCTTATATTTAGAGATTAAATCATTATCAAGAACTTGCTCTCAGCGGACAATATCCAAACAGTAGTAGGAATGTGAACCTTCCATCACAGCCTAAATGGGGTCAGGTATCAAAATGCAATCCACTTTTTGTATGGCTGCTTTTCTGCTCAACCTCATATTTCTATAATAATAATAATAATAATAATATTGGGTTCTTGTATAGTGCTCGTGTCAGTCAGATTTGACCCTCCTGGCGCTCCTGATTATTACCCTGGCTTTAGCTCGGCTGCCATTACGGCGCTCTGGCATTTCAAGGAATTAATTCCTGCCAGGTACCCACTTCCATCACCTGGATAACCACGGACCTTGTGATCGACAGTCCGGTGACTTCCACTGGACCACGACACCTCAACACGCTTTTATATCTTAACTGCAGTTCATGATGTAACTCTATACCATTTATGTTTTGTATGACCTTTAGTTGCTGATCATCCTTGAGTGTCCTCTTATGGAACTGAACTTTGAGTTGGTCCAGGTCCTGTGCAGGATAATAGCCAAGCAACTAGTCCCTGGTGCAAGGACAAGTCTGATCCAGACCCTGCTTCACCTGCAGAAAGAGCGCTTCCAGAGACTCCTGAAGATCCTCAAAGCTCACATGGTCTCCATGATCAGACCCAATGAAGGGTACAATCTCCTTCACACATTAAAGGAATAGTTTAACAATGTTAAATATGAGATGCAAGGCCCTACGTGTTATCAGTGTCTGTAATATGGTGTAATATTGAAGCCCTAACAAATTTTGCTTCAAAATGATCAGGAACTGTCTCAAAAAAGTAAAAACCTTTGAGTGACCGGTTTTATCATACTCGTTTTCCCCGATAGACTGTAGTGTTATGAAAACCGTTTGTCAAACGCAAAAATCTGATTTTGATTTCCAATCATAAATATCTTGATAATCAGACAGGCTTGTAAAATTCAGGGGTTCATGACTGACCTAAAGATTTATAATTATCATTGCAACATGAGCTAAATCAAGGATTTGTTTGAAGGATCTAAGACAAAGTTACCAGATCCCTTTAAGGCTTGTTCAGATATATGTCACGGTAAACTGCAGTAAAGAATCCGCCATGGTTTTGTAGGTTCAAATGAATGGTAACTGTGCAAACCAAAGGCTCTACACGTATTCAGAGAGCTCATATTACGCTTGTCTTATCATTGAAAAAAAGCCACCACTTACTGTATCGTATCTGAACGATGCTTTACACAGTGAACCATGTTTAAAAGAGAAAAAAAAGGCAGTGGCAAAAAAAAAAAGGAAGCATTTTAGGTGAATGGAATCACAAGTGAAGCCCACTATGCTTATGTCAATTCATTTTGGGGTTACGTAGCACTTTTTGTTCTTAGGTGTTTTACTGTTTACCATGACATGTATGTCTCAAGTCATTTCTGGGTGTGTTTTTTTTCTGCATGTAATTCTTGAAGACTTCCAAAATCGCAACATGCAACATAATTGGTGAATGAAATTGTGTGGACAAAGGTATTTTGAATAGCCAATTACTGTTATTTTTTTAATACTGGTTTCAACTTATTTTGATTCATATTTTGTTTCTTATTTTTACTATAGTGCATCTGAGGGCATGGTTCATGTTGCCATAGCAATACAAATCTTGTATGAAGCCAATCAAATCCGACTTGAGCATGATGCAAGTAAAGGCCTTGCCCAGTTAGAGGATTTCTACTGTCACCAGCTTTCAAGGTAATCACTTTACATGAGTTTAGGTATTGGTGTATTTTGTATCAGAAATCTGTAAATTGTCATTGGGTATAACCGTATATATCGCCCGAACTGAAGGTGAGGGTGATATATATGACAAGTCGTATTGCCCTGAATTAGGCAGTCAATTTTACTATTATTAACCACATCAGTCATCTAGAGCAAACAAGAAACTCTTACTATCTTATACTTTTAAATTATGAAGCCTACACTGCACAGGATTTCCTAGCATTAGAAGTTGCAAAAACATCTTCAAACCAGCACTGTGCATCCAGTGCCTGACAAATTTTCGATACACTGCAAACAGTGTGCCCAGGGTGTGATTGTTACGTCACAATAGAGTTCGCGCATAGTGCGCATTTTCTTATAAGCGTAATATACCAGCAGCTGGTGCGCGATGAAATTTACAACAGGCACTAGTTTAACACGCATTTTGCCATTGACTTTTCAGATCGGGTAATAATATTTGATCATTGGTTTACTGTATAACCGTATTGACCGGCAAATTACACACGAAATCCCGTTGACTTTTCTGAGCGGTCAATAATATTTTTTCGGCTGTAGTTTTGTTGACTTATCCATCAAACCTTGAGGGCAATAACATTTAAAAATTGCCCTGCTCAGATGTCTGATACGGTTAATAATCTACTATATAGATACATTGTTAATGATTCCAGGTGACCTGTTATCACTTTTATGTGAGGCTCATCCAAAAAACTGGGAAAAATGTTTGATAATTCCCATTAGATATGTAAGGTTTCTTGAAGCAGTGATAGGACAAAATGAGGGAGAATGAGTGAACAGATATATTGGAACTTCTCTTTGGCATTGTTCATGGACATTCTAAGCCAGGTGGATTCTTAAATTGAACTATTTGAAAAGGTTGTAAAGCATGTTTGCCATCATAAGAGATAGTGAATATCATATTATGTCATGTGTTTCATTATTTTTGTATGATCTGTAGGGATCTTGATTACCAGACAGAGTATCATCGCTGGCAGCTTAAAGCAGGGCTCCCTCTTCAGTCACCCAGAGATGAATTCTCACCGGTCCCATCTCTGCTTGACTTTCCATTCCTATTGGATCCAGCTGTGAGTTAAAATCTCTCTCTGTCCCCCCCCCCCTCTCTCTCTCTCTCTTTCCCTCTCTCTCCCTCCCTCTATCCCTCTCTCTCCCTCCCCCTCGTTCTCTCCGTCCCTCTCTCTCTTTCTATATGTATATATGTATATATCTATATATCTCTATCCCTATACAGAGTCAAAAAAAAGTTTACACCTAGAAAATTGCTAATTATTTTAAAAATCATCTGTGAACAGTAAATTAGTATACTTACTATGAAAGAGTGTTTCATCCCGAATCATTTAGTATCATTTTTGTGTGGTATGTGTTCACGCATGGATGAACAGGTGACATTGTTTGAAAGAGTGCAAAAACGACTTGCACCAAAGTTGCTAGAGTGATGTTTGAATAAAACAATTCGGATTTGAGTATTAATTAGGTCATTGCAGATCCAAATAACATCCCTAACAAAATTAATCATGCTACACATATCAGATATTGAATATCAAATATCAACCAACATTTGGGCACGTGTGTGTATGTGTGTGACCTTGCTTCTGCTAAAATCATATGCAATGCATCTCATTTGATACATTCAGAGAGATGCCAACCCTTACGGTTTTGCCGTATTTGTTACGTTTTTTAAGGCCTTTGTTATGGCGTTAGGGTAAACAATCAAAAGTTTACGGGGAAACAATAAATAGAAGTACATTATAGCGAATGCCGCCTTATCACATAGCCTCTGAACACAGCGCTGCATGTCGCACGCATTTACTCATAAGTTCACTGAATTTGACTACACTGGATAGGCACTTTTGGGCGCATGGTCCCTCTGCCGCCATCTTGTTTAATTGGAAGACAACACGGCCGCCGTCATTACAGTTTTGATACTATTATGCTACGTGCGGACGTGGGGGGAGCATGGTGGTGGATGAGCGTGCGCGCGGCGCCCATGGCGCCCGCAACACCCATTCAAAGTATAGTAGCAAAGACTTCAGTGATTCAGTGGGCACATTGCGAGTGGGGTATACGGTGTGTTGTTGTTCATGAACGCATGGCCTAGCGGCCTGGGCTGGTGTGTCTGTGGTACTGGTGAGTGTACATGTGCGTGTGTAGGATACCAGTTCTGCCATTTGACTGTGGATTCAAATTTTTCGACGCTTGAACAAGGAATTTTCTTCCGGAATATTATCATGGATTCACTCAAAAGAGCGAGTACCAGGGGAGGAGATCATTTGACTGCAAACAGATTTGCAAATACGTTTTTATGCACATCTTTATTTTGGACTTAAAAATTTGAAATTCAAAATGCAGTAAGAGTGCATGATTGGGTGTTTGTGTAAATTTTGCGCGAAAATTATGCTGTGGTGTCTTGTATTCCGGAAAGACCCCCATTTGTTACGGACAAATGTGGTAAATGTTCCTGACGGCCATCCTATAGGGTTGGCATCTCTTCATTCAATTCATTCTCTCACTCCGCTAATCCCAGCATAATACATACTGTATAGGCATCACTTTCGTACAAGTTGATTTTTGCACTCTCGCGAACAATGCCTCCTGTTCATCCAAGAGTGAACACATACCACACAAAAATGATACCAAATGATTTGGGATAAAATGCTCTTTTATAAGGTGTATAATAATTTACTGTTCATAGCTGATTTTAAAAGTAATTAGCAATTTTCTAGGTGTATACTTTTTTTTTGACTCACACAGTATATCTCTGTCTCTCTCTCCCTATATCTCAATTTCTCTATTTTTCTCTTCTCTTTTTTTTGGTCATACTGTACTTTTCTCTCTTCCTTATATCTTGTTGTTGACATTCATTGCAGTAGTAGTTCTATTCCTTTCCCTCATTCTTTTTTCCTTCCCTCTTTTTCATCACATTAAAATCAATATTTTTATCACTTTTTCAAGAACAAACTGACAGACTTGTTTGGTAGGAATATCATAGTTTTCTGCAGGAGCCCTTGATCTGTTTTTACTACAAGGAAAGCGATATTAAACCATTACAGTGGAGTATTTGAATTTGGGGGCTACTTTTCCCCAAATATGGGGATTTTTTTGCCCTCTAACTCTATGTTGAGACACACTATATAAGAAGTGGATATTTAATGTAACGATCTAACTTTGTTTGTCCTTAAATTGAGAGTGATCATAAGTGTTTTCTAGTATTAATTCAGCTTTGCTTGACATATTGAATGCTCTATTTTGGTTGTTTTTACAGTCCAAAGTTCATGTGTTACACCTTGATGCCGTAGTTCAGATGAGGAAAGAATATCAGGTGGCCATTCTACATCAAGCTGTGAGTAGCAGTCTCATTTCACTTTTTAATTTATGATCAAAAAATAAAAATTTATGTGTGGGAAAAGCTCTGATCTTTTGCCAACTTTTGATGTGAATTATAGTAAATATTACCTGATTGTGGTGATTGCCAATTGAAGAAGATTAGCAGATTTTATTCAGTAGCAATAAGTTCTTAATATTTGATGATAAGCTCAAAGCAAATATGTAGGAAAATGTAATGGTTAAAATTCAGAATCACAAAAGCCAAGACAAAGCTCTGAGATATCTAAAGGATACTAGACAAGTGAAATCATCTCAATAAGGTCCTTGACCAACCATCAGTGTTACAACTATTGAAAATCTTCATTTAGATGTTTTTCATGTTGACTTTGTAATGAATTAACTAGAAATGATTGGTTTCCTTCCAAATGTTTACTTTATATATTGTTTGTATGAGAATGTAGACTTTTTAGCTTCTTTTAACTTTGCATAAAAAAACACATTTTAAGCATCTTTTGTCCCAATATGATTACTTATTTCAGCGAGTGAACCAAGCACAGAAGTACTTGACGGATGGAAGACGTTTCACACCTAACCTGAAGGATTCTATCAAGGCTGCTATGTGTCCTTTCCTCGTCCTAGAAGTAAGACGTGACTACCTGATCAGTGATACCATAGCACAGATCAGACTCAAGAAGAATGATCTCAAGAAACCGCTCAAGATCAAATATATCGGAGGAGGAGAACAGGTGAGATCATCATCACAGTTTCCTCTTTAATGGGAGTTTCACATTGAATGCTCAGGAACTGAAGACTTGTGA
>BEXV01000643.1:33935-68877 GCA_003118195.1 Hemicentrotus pulcherrimus
TTTTTTTTTTTTTTTTTTTTTTAAAGGTCAAAATCGGGGGTGCGGCCTAAACGGTGCTACGGCGTTATCGCCAGCAAATATGGTAGTTCTTATATAGCGCTTTTCATGACCGAAGGCCCTTTCAAAGTGCTTTACAGATGTATATTATTAACCCGGTCATCGGATTCAGGCTTACCTGTATGCACAGTCACCCCTCCCTGGGGAGCATTCCACCAAGGCGTCATTTTTTACGAGCGCACATGTGCTAATTAAGCAAAGTAGCTTTCGATTAAGGACATAAGTGCCGCGTTGGGACTTGAACCGCAGACCTTGGGACCCACAGTCCGGTGACATATCCACTCGTTCAGGACACATAGAAGGTAGGCGAAAGCCTATTTGACTGCCTTTGATTGCCATCACCAGACCTGCCATGAAATTCAAACAAACTCTAGAAATACTCCTTTAGGAGTAGAGTGGTATGTATTTGTGTTAAGATTTGACCAGAGGTAATGATACTATCGTAAAGTGTGGTGTGCTATTTACTTACCATTCTCCTTGGCATTTGTTATATTGCAGATGTATGCTTGTTTAGAAGCTAGACCTGTAACGGAGCTACCAAGATGTCACAAGGCAAGTGATTGCCTTCAAACCAGAAAGATGGTCTGTCTACATCCTTCCTTGGATAACTCTAGTCGTCTTCTCAGAGTTGCTCATAACTCGGGTCCTCCGGTGCTCTATGTAGGGGATCCATACTTCTTTAGCTATACAGGTGAGATACTTTAAACCAGATGCTCTTAATTTAAATATGAAAGTATGGAAGAGTTATTCTAGATTCTGCTCCAGTGTAAGCCCGAATCAAAACGGTTAACCGACGGTGTAACAACTGCATTTATCAAAGCCGTTTAGCATTTCTCGCTCCAGCCACGATCTCTGTATTGGCATTGAAGTCTCGCCAATAATTATTGTTTTCAGATCTCTGTATCAGCAAGAAAGTCTTCCCAATAATTGTTATTTTCTTATCTCGAGTGCAGAGATTCCAATGTTCATTTCCCATTATTTTAAAATCATGACAGATTGTTTTTGAGTGTGTGTGTATGTGTTTTTGGAGTTCCGCTTTCAGCCTCTTTCAATGAACATGATTACATGATATGTCTACATCAAAATGACTGAATACTTTACAATTTACATACATGTGCAAATATATGTATTTTCATAATGGTTAACAAAACAGCCTGAACAAAGTTGACGGTCAAACCTCTGACTTCGGATTACTCCAGCTGTACTATACTATTGTTCTTTGTTTCACTCAACTATAATGTATTCAATTTATGTACTGGTAAATTTGATTTTTGTTTAGTTGTTTCTGTTTTGCAATTCTGTATTTTAAAAACATAATGCAGACATAATGATTGATTTTCAAATTAAATTACCACCAACCAAAAATGAATTACCACATATGGCAGGCAGGCACCATTGTTTATTTGGAGACTCATTTGCAAGGAGGCATGTGGTTATCTTTCATTGTCTGCTTTGGTTTTCATCCTAGGCAGGCATTCAGTGAGAAACCAGTAAACTGGTAAACCTTTCATGTTCCAGAAATTAATTGTTTACAATCATTATTAATTTCAAGAAAACCACATTTGTTAAGCTACTATACAGGATAGTATTGGCAATGTTTATGCGGTACAGGAAAGGGTTTATAAGATATGGATGATTGTATCAAAGTCTCTAATACATACAACCTTTCATATCCTAAAAACATTCACTAATCATTGTCCTTTGTAAATTTGTATCTATTTTATTTTACAAGTGAATTTTCTTCTTTTCTTTCATATTTTAGTGAGGATCAGTAGTTATGTTCCCAAGTATGACTGGCTACCTCTTACACTGCCTGAGGTTATAGAGATGTTCTGCAAGTATCCTTTTATATACCAAGGCAATTGTCAGTGATCTATCCGAGTAATGGGATTTATGTTTATTAATTGTTAAATTCATTGGTCTTGACAATCCTCAATAACATTCATTTCCCTCAAGTTTACAAATATGTGTATCTCGTCAGGAGATAACTATATGCTTCCGTCAATATCATGCATGTTTTCATTAGTTTTAAATGATCAATTGAATGGTATTTGAAGATCCTTGATGCCATAGATTTATTTCTCCATTTACCACTAGTTTGTCCAGTACAAAAGATGTACATGTACATTTTACCCTAGATAAAATTTGAGGCAAAAAAGTAATTGTTAACATAAGGGTCTCTCACTACACAGCATGTGGAACATAGTACCTAAATTACAAACCTTAACAATCCCTATTCACACCAGATATTTAATCTCCTTGTCAGGTGCTTTAGCAATCCTCAATGCAATGCCTTGCTATGCCTTGGATGGGCAGTGGATTCTGATGGCAGCTGTGGAATACTTGTTACCTAGTGTCATACCCAACCCTTCTGATCGTAACGTCATCTACAGTCTCATCATGATCTTCGGTACAATCATCCTCATTGCTAATGTTGCTCTTGCCATGTTTACATTAGTTGCAAGCTAGCAGAGGGACTCCTGGGATAGGGCGGCAATATTTGTGTATTTTTTTAATGATCATTTTCAATTTTGTATACATCTTTTGTAAGTATTGTGGGGATTATGAATATTCCTGAACATGATGAAAGGTACAATATTTTGTATGAATACAGCTATTTCTGTTTTACAGTAAATGTTACATTGTATGCATGCTTCGATGGTATTTGTGTAGAACTGAAATCATTTGGGCAATGTCTCACAAACATTTTGAGTATAGGTTTACCAACATCGCATTGAAAATGTGGTTTATAATCAAACATGTTTATCAGGGAGTGTCTGAGAACTTGTATGCATGGCTGTTTTTGTGAAACGATACCCTGTATCCCTTTTTCTATCTTTATACTTAGATGTATGTCATCTGTTAAACATGGTTTGTCTTTATTCTCAGTTGTTTCATATATCAAAGGTACTATGTCCCATTTACAGGCCCCCAAGAATGAAAAGGTTAAATTCCAATGGCATTTGAGAGATAATACTAATTTAGAACTTCCCTAAAAAAGTTTAATTTTGGCCATTACAAGAAGTGGGTCATTGATGTAGACAAATGCTCATGTACCCTTTACAGCTCAATTTATGTATGTTATTTACCAAAGAAGAAAAAAGCCAGTCAGTCACTTAATAGTGTCTGACAGTGAAGTCTAGCAAGTAAGCGGGTTTTTCTCGCATGCAAATATTAGGACACTGCTAACGTTTAAATTTGACAGATAGGACATATATGACATATTCACAATTCCTGCAAAGTTCTACAGAATTTGATGTTGGCTGCAAAAGGGACAAAGTATCTTTAAAACCAAGGCTTCATAGTATATGCATGTATGTTTGTTTTATTTTGAGGGCATGAGTATGGGCACTGACTGCAAAGGCCTCCTCCTTAACAAAAATTTGGAAGGTCTCGACTTACGATTGTAGACAAGACCCCTGCTAATATCAAGCTTTGATGAAAGCAAGGATGGAAAGAAAGAATCAAACTCTTAAAATGATCTGCAGTGCAATTAAATGATGAAACAATACAAATGTACTTCACCTTGTTAATTGCATACCGTGCCTGCCAACCCTTCCAAATAATCTGAAATATTATGATTTTCTGGATTTTTAGGACCTAAAAATATGGAATACTCAGATTTTTCAACAAAAAATTGTTTTGCTTTTGCTTTAGCCAAATTAAGTTTGTTTTATCATTTATGTATTGAATGGCTGCATGATCGAGCAGCGAATTTTTTTTTTTTAAAACAGATATACCATGTTTTTTCCAATTACACTGCTGCTGCATGTGCAAATGCCTGTAAAGGGTACAGATTTCTTATTTTCAAAGGCATACCGTGCTAGAAATTCCTAATTCTTATTTTCAAATGTTGGCAGGTATGTAATTGTCCAATTAGCTCAAACAAAGATTCCTTCAAATACTCTTTTCTTTCGAGAACACTTGAATTCTTTACCACCGTCATTTTTATTCAAGTTCCCAACAGATTCAAGGCTCATGTAGAAAAGAATTTTCAATAGTTCTACCAGGTATTGTATTATTTCATGCTCACACCCAATTGCAATCCTTCTACACCACAAGGAGTGTTGAGCCATATTTTTCAGATTCAGAATTGTCTAACACGATGGACTAAACATCAAAACTTATCTTATGGTGCAAGTAGAAACTGAGACGGAATAATGATAAGCAACTATCCTACTCGCTGCATTATTCAGTCATTTTGTTACAGTGCATAAAATCAATAGTAAAGATATAATGACTGCTGTGAAAGGAATAATTGTTTTATAGGCTCAAGGGGATGTTGCATCCTGATTTCACCCCAAGGCGTGCCTAGGGGCGATTTCAAGATGCAACATCCCCGAGAGCCCATAAAACAACTATTCCTTGAATATTATAGCAGTCAATGTAACTTTTATATACCGGTACTGAAAATGGTCATAGAATACATGTAAGACTTAGCAATCATGGTAATCAAGTTTATTTAAGCTATCGAGACCTAATCTTAATAGGGTGTCTGATCGCACACCCCTTGAGTTTGTGTGCTATCCCTATGCAGTCTACGTGCAGTACGCTATCATGCAAAATTTGTTTTAAAAATTATTTTCAAATCAAAATGCAAACCTATATTGCTTGTGATCCTGAAGGTGATACTCATAAAATGAGGTGTCATATAAAGAGCAAGTTTATCTCCATATTTCCAAAGGGGCGTCATCTCGTCATTACATGAAGATCTAGGCCTACAATCGAGATCGGCGGTGGTCTGCGCTGTGTGCAAATCATGTAGCAACCAAATTAATCAATAACTGCATGGTATCTGCGCTCGCACAAACAACACTTTAACACATAAGCCAATGGGTATCGCAGCAAAATTTTACTATTTGCATGGTAACCAGAATTTTGAGGGATCTCACTCTAATCGGTTATGGCATTTTTTGTTTCTTTAAGGGAGTGGCTAAAATCACAACTCAAATTTCTACCAATCAGATCGCTGGATTTCTTAAGCGAGGTAAATAACATGCAATATATCGCTGAATCTTACATAGCGTTATCATCACAGATTGCAAATTTCCTTTACTATATTGCTACAGGCTCTTGCCACGTGTACATGTGTCTGGTTTAATTTTTTTGTTTTCCTTTCCTTTTTGTTTTGTTTGGAGTACCATTCAATTATATGTAATTAACACTTTATATTTGGTATTTGGTATGTACATGTGATATCCTTGTATGTTAAGTAATCCTGCGTAGTACCGCTGTCCTACAAACAAAACTAGGGCACTTTAGCAACGAGACGGAAGGCAAAGACGACGGGAGAATCACTCAACCCAGACTGTCTTGTACTATGCTCCCGTCTTCATTTGTAACCTGTATGTAGAGCGTTTCCGCAAACACGACGGAAGGAAAAGATGAGGGTAACCGAGCGAGACAATCAATCTGCGCATGTGCGAATCAGAATTTTCTCCGTCTTGTTGATTTTCATGACCGTTCTCAGCCAGTTCCCTAAACTCAACGGAAGAGTTGTATGGCCGTGTAATAGACCGATTTCGTAATGTAACCAAATTGAATGCATGTCTTGTGAAGTGCCTCAATACAAATGATTTCATTCACCTGATAAGAATAATAGTATTTCAATAGACAGAATCCAAAGTGCATACATTATATGATGTCGGTTCAGTGAATTTTCTCCCGTCCTCTTTGGCTTCCGCCGCGTTGCTAAAGCACCCTTCTGACTCAACACTGACTACAGACCTAAAAGAACTATGCGTTACCCCTCTAACCAGAAATCAATTGGTATGGAGTAAGTTTAGTAGTAAGACTGAGTACTCACTCATCATCCAGGTTTCTGGTTCCCCAAAAATAAAGCCTTTGCATGAGGTTCACCACAAAATCATTCAAGCAAGGGACTGGAGCAGGGCGAAAATCAGTGTTTGGTGCAGGTGGGATCCCCACGCCATTGTTTAGCGCAAAATTGTTTGGAACCAGCAACCTTGACAACTTGGTAAGAGGTCACACTTCAGTACACTATTTCTAAATCTCAGACTTTTGTTATACACATGTATCTATCTTTCAGTAAGAATTACTTGTTTAAATTGAGGTAATAATTGTGACATGTATATCCGACGTATTTCCATTCTTAGATATAAAGTAATCCCTCTGAATAATAATGATCATCCATTTTTTATATAGCGCTCAATACACCGATCCAACGATGTGCCTAAGCGCTTTACAGATATATTATTATTATCCCATCGCCGACGAAGTCAGAGGGGATATAGAAACACTGCCCTCCGTCCTTCCGTCCGTGCATGCGTGCACAAATTTGGTTTCCGAGCGATAACTTTGGTAATGTTTGACGGATTTGATATGAATGTTCAAACCACAGCCCAAGTTCAATTTTGGAGTATGTAGGTCTAAGGTCATAGCTCATTAAATATGCGAATCTGGTTTCGGATCCATAACTTAAGTAATGTTTGACGGATTTTGATGAAATTTGATATGAAGGTTCATGGTATCAAAACACAGCCTTAGTTCAAGTTCCGAGTATGTAGGTCAAAGGTAAAAGGTCATAGCTCATTAAATATGCAAAAACACCTAATTATGTATGTGAAAAATTTGGTTAACTTCCTTGCCTAGTAATATAATAGTATAGTCCAATAGAGGTAACTTGTTCTGATCTATATAGGCCATTTGTACTCTGCGAGGGGATGCTACGCTTTGCATTGACTTGTTACAGATATATTATAACTGAAGATAGATGAGGTAGTTATATTGTGCATTATTGTTTGTACACTTCTTATTTCGCTAGATATGATTGTACATGCATTATTAGTATCATTCACATTGGCTACTATGTAGCTAAATAAAGATTACGATGTTTGTATATGAGAATTAAAAACTTTTATATTTACTGAAATTATTATCATGTCCAATTTCTTTTCTCTTAGTTGAGTGCTTGTTATGTTTTCATTGTTGCTTTCTCTGCCTCTCTGTCCCCCCCCCCCTTCCTTTCTCTCCACCTCTTCCTTTCTCTCCACCTCTCTTCCTTTCTCTCCCCCTCTCTGTAATGATACCGGTAATAGGGACTTTAAGATTTGCATGACGAGAACATGGACTGCCACGTTAGACATCCTGTTCATTCTACGTTCTTGCTGTGCTAATCTAAAAGTCATTATTGTCAAGTATGAACTTTGTTCTCTTCCATCGATAAATATAACAAAGGAATGCATAACTAAAATCATTGCTTCAGATTTCAAAAACAATATCACTTTATATTATTAAAAAAATCAAATGGCAGCAAAAATTGAGGTTACAGTTGTTCTTGTCACAATTTGATCTACAAATTTACATCGAGCTTGGACTTCAAGGCTAGAGAAAAATTAAAAACTAAAACGAGATGTCCAGTAGCGACTTGTATACTAGCAAATACATACATTCAGTTCAGTCAAATATCATCAAAACTAAAGAAAACATCTCTTTTAATACACAAAGTTTGATATCATTACACAAGAATCTACAGTATATACTTCAAGATTTGAATGAAAGAAAACTTGATTTCATTCTTGTTAAAATGGCTCTTTACATCAATAATCACTTATTACCTCAAGCACCACAATTGGCTACAAATAGATCACTATTTACAACTAAATAAAAGAGCAAATCTGGAATCCTTCTAGGCATTATAAAAATACATTTGGTGGTGGGTTACCGGTAAACGGATGTTTTTTTTTCTCTAAATATCAATGAAACCAGAATATTTCTATCATGGAATTGTGATAGCCAAGCACAATGGTTAATGGTTTTAAGTTTGTACAATGGAAGGTATTAGACCTCACCTCGGTGTAGATTTTTGAACCCCCATGGGCAACCTAAACAATACAGAACAATTTTGTTAATTTTCAACATGATGAAAACACTGCATCTTGCAGTATGACAGAACTATCGATCTAAATCAAGAGGTGTGACTGTCAATCTGAAAGCCATGATCAAGATCTATAAATCTTTGCAACAACATTTTGAAATTACCTAATCCTACTGGTGGAGTAGCTACTCCCTGCCCAATATTTTTGGAACAGTCAGACTTTTCAATCAAGGAATATAGAAAAATGTTTGTATCTTACATTTTGTTCATCCCGGTATATTCTTTATGCCTTGTACGAACCAAATCGTCTATTCCAGACTGGTATACAACTTGTCATTCTTTGGACTGTAATATCATCCCTTTGTTCAAACCACCAAGACTACACATCAATCTCTATAAATAATCAAATTTACACTGTACATGGTCAAAACAGGTGGAGTCATAAAACATCTGAATATGTTTAAAAATACATCTCAATCTTCAAACATCATTATCATCAATAAATAACAAATCTCTATCACCTATTCAACTATGTATACTTTGTACAGTTTTGTCATGCGTTTTGAAAGAGAGCGATGTACCGATACATGTATTAACCAGCTTTTCTGTTACAGCAACTTCATACACTGGAGTCCAAGTAAAAAAATTGAAGAAAAAACCCCTTTGATGACCGATACCGGTCTCTCACTTTTAACAGAAGTTGATACACCAATGGCATTACAATGAATTAGAATCACAATATCATGAAGACATTTCACAGATGATTTGACCCAACATTTGCACAATTACTTTGTAAAAAAATAGACCAATAGAAAATGAAACACTTGGTCAAGAAGCTTTAGCCCACAGTTTAGCTTAACAATGGTTTACATTAAGCTGTCCTAAATATTTCTACACAGTAAAGGTTATTGTCATCCTTTGTCACTTGGTATATATCTTCAGCAACTGTAGTCCAATATCTCTGACACATACACAACATCTTAGCTCAGACCAGCAAGCATGTTTTATCAATTTGTTTATTCTACTCACTTATTAATTTACTGAATGTTCTCTTTGTTATATACTTTGTACATGAAAATAGTTTTACAGCAAACCCTGAATACAAACAATGTTTTATTTGCACACACAAGTGTTTCGGCAGAAATTAGTGGCAGAGCTACACATGTTCTACAATCTAGAGCAATAGCGTCATGAATTAGCAAAGGACATCTCCTGTATTAAACTCTCTACCAATGTAGCCGTTACACGGTTTGTCAAAATCTCTGATACTTCTATCCCGAAAGGTATAAAGTTACTACCGATTTGTATTTGAAATACCTGTTTGAAAGCATTCTTGCATATCATTTGCTGAATGTAAAATTAAATTGTACTCCACCAAAGCTGAAAATCATTAAAGTTATACCTTTCTGAAAGACAATCTACCTCACATGAACTAAACAATAAATATGTTGAAAGCAATCTTATGAGAAGCCATGTGACCGCCTTTGTGCATTGAAGATGGCACCCTGAAGGAAGCTCAAATACTTAACATATTAAGATAGTCAATAATATTCAACAAAACGTAATCAATTCCAGTTTAAAACAATTAATGCTGTTTGATTTTGAACAATGATTTTAAAAAAAGGTAAAATATGAATACTCTTTGTGAGTTGTACATCTCAAAAACACATTCAACTTTTGCACAATGATAAGAGCTGACTCAACAGTTAAAAAGTGGCAGAAAATTTAACCAAAGAGAGTTTAACCAAATCACCTTGAAAGAAACAGAAAGAGCTTAGTTAATCAAGCTGCACACTGGAATAATTAATCAAAATGTGATATCCTAGCATTTGTCTAAAAAAAAACTAATTGTCATATACCTAACCCCCATTACCAACTAACTAGAAAAATAATTTGACGAACTGACTTTGGAAACATGAGTACATTGTTTAAGACAAGTAGACAGTACACACCATATCATGAGCATACTAGAAAGGTCAAAGATGGAAATCAAGGTCAAAGGTCAAATGTTATCGCAATACCAGTTGTACCAAAAAATGATTTAATTAAAAACAGACATCTTTTTCACGAACCTTCTCAAGACTTCTCTCTGACAGCCAGTCAAATGTTATATACTATGCTTTAAGACTGATACAGGAGGGACATTGACATTTTATTGACATTTTAAGAGAGGAATGAATTTTGACGATCTTGTTTGAGATCTTTTCCTTCATTTTTAACTTACAAAATGAACAGAAATACTATTTGTAANTGGAATGTAGAGCCATTTTATTGCTTTGTGAGATTTCCATTCACCTAAAATGTAACTAAATTGTTCTATAGATCTAGACCTAGTTGGGAGAATTAAGGATCGATCAGATCAGTTTTTCCCAATTTGTACCATGAATAATGGTCCGTTTTCACTCAAATTTTCAGATTATCTTTATTTGTACCTCTAGCATTGAAGTCCCTACCTTAGCACCACTAACTCTCATCTGAACAATGTTACCAAGTCCCTTTAAGACTGATACAGGAGGGACATTGACATTTTAAGAGAGGAATGAATATTGACGATCTTGTTTGAGATCTTTTCCTTCATTTTTAACTTACAAAATGAACAGAAATACTATTTGTAAAACCAATTGATTGAAGAATAGCTCTATTCCTTATTTTTTACGCATCATAAATGATTATTGTTTTAAAAAGTAAGCTTTATGCATTTTGTGTATTTTTATGTATCTAGTATATTTATCCTTTTATATGTCATTTATAGAATCAACCTTCCGTAAACAGTTTTAAACGTTCCTATCGATTGTTTTTATTAAATTTGTACTCAACAACTTGAATATCATACTTGATTCATGACGTATATATTTGTATACCGGTATACATATATTTATTTTTTGTAATGTTTTCCTTTTCCCTTTTGCTGTTTCTACCTGCGTTCTTTTTCTTTTTAATGTTATGTTAATTACATTCTTGTTTAGGGGTCAACTTCCAACAAGGCTAAATGCTCTTTTTTCGTTGACCCCTCATTCAACATAAATTTGCTTTCTTAACTAATTTCCTTGTTAATTTAATTTCATATTATCTGTAATGTTACCCTTTTACATTCCATTTCATGGAGCCAGTAGTCACCATTATGGGAGCTTGGAAGGCTCCTCTACCACTCACTGTTTAGTTGAGATGATGCATCCATTTTACAAGGGGTCGGATAAGCCCAACTTTGTTGGAAATCTTGTAGTAACAGACTTCTCAAAAGCCTTTGACTCAATTGACCACACCATGGTTGTTACCAAACTTCTAGAAATCGGAGGTTCACCCTGAAATTATCCCATGGATTGGTGATTTTCTGACCAACAGACAACTGAGAGTGAAGTACCAGAATGCTGTTTCTGCCTGGAAGCTAGGGTCTAACCTGTGGTGTCCCTCAAGGAACAAAGATCGGCCCGCTGGCTTTTCTCGCACTTATCAACGATGCACTAGGATCAACTGAGTTACAGACTTGGAAGTATGTGGATGACCTTAGCATCGGAGAGACATTAACGGTGAATGAGCCCTCTTGTCTGCATCAGGTCGTCAATGAGCTTGGACAATGGGCTGACCAAAATCACCTACACCTGAATGCGGCCAAGTGCAAACAACTCCAGATATGCTTCAAGTGATCACAACCAGAGCCACCTTTCATAACCTTAGGCCCGAATATTTTGGATGTGGTAGCGGAGACAAAGATTCTGGGTGTCTGGATGCAAGATGACCTGAAATGGGGAAAGCAGGTTTAAGAGATGATACACATTTTGAGTAGATTGAAAAAGTTCAGAATCCCTCATGAAGATTTAGTAGCTGTGTATAAGTCCTACGAGCAGCCAGCTCTTGAATACACAGCACCAGTGTGGCACTCTGGACTCACCAAGCAACAGACTGGTGACCTGGATACAGAAGAGAGCGATGAGGATTGTTCTTGGGCCTCATTACGAGTCCTGTGAAAATGCTCTCAGGAAAACCTTGATGGAAACTTTGGAATAAAGAAGGCATGACCTTAGTGCAAAGGTACTCCGAATTGTTCCCAGTCAATGATACAACTCATGCCATGAATTATACAAACAGAAAGTACAAAAATGTTCATGCCAGGACCAAACGGTACCAGAACAGCCCCGTCGCATTCTTGACTTCTTGACTTAATGATTAAAATCAGTTGATTGTGTGAGAGGGGTGAATATTAAATGAATAATAATGAATAGTGAATAATGCCTGAGGCTACATATTTTGTACATGTTTTGTATATTTCAATATTTCGCCCCCTTGTTTATTTCTCCTAACCTAATTACAACATAACAAGGTTAATACATGTAGCCCAAAATTATGATATGAGGTATGCAGAGATAATTATATAAATAAGTACAAAAAGAAGAGGCTCTTGATAAAAAGTTTCAAGTATTCCATCCACATTTTCTTTTTTTTTTCTTTTAATGATATTCATGAATTATATTTTTTTCTACTGTTCAAGACATACCCAAATACTCCTGTAACCACAGACGAGCTATCATAAGAATTTTTTTCTGGAAATAGAGTAAGTTAATGTTTCTCAGATTAACTAATATTAATTATATAACATCTTAAGTATCTATTTTGTATATAACTCTTTTAAATATATATAAATGCATTGTATTATGAAATATGTTGTTTAGAAATCAAATGTCATGTTATTTTTAATTTGATTGTAAATTGTCATGTAATTCAGCTAAAGCTGCGATACGATAATAAAACAAACTGAACTGAACTGAAAAATTCCTATTCTATTTTAAACTTCGTCAAGGCAAGAAAGTCAAGATGGCAGATGGAGTAAGTGAGGGTCTCGTATCGGGATTCAGAATGACTGACAAGCCACGACATAAATTCACTAAATGAATATTTTTTTAACCAACGACATGAACCTTAATTCTCTTGGGGAAACACAGAAAAGTAACTCTCGCTTTTGATGAGATGATGGGTCTGGTATATTCACACTCCACAGGGGATATTACTGGATTTACCAGCCTGGGTAATGTTATGTTAATTATGTACATGTACTTGTTTAGGGGTCATCATTCGACAAGGTTAAATGCTCTTTTTTGTTGACCCCTCATTCGATATAAATTTGCTTTCTAAACTAATTTCCTTGTAAATTTTATTGTATTCATATTATCTGTAATGTAAAAGCAAATATCTTACCAGAACGATAGAACTGGGGTAGAACTCCACATGTACCGTCAAACTAGTAATTTAAAATGTTGCACTGGTTTGCATCTCCGCAATTATTAGGAGGCGTAATGGCAGAGAGGCCACAGGCCCCTTCAACAAGCATATATTTGGAGGAACTTATAAAATGAGGCGGAATCATTACAAATAGCTTCAAGGAATAGAAACAGTCATATCAAGAGGCTGCTGGTTAATGAGATCCAGCGAGTGAGGGTCTGGTCACCATATTCCGGCAGACCCTGAAGAGAGACAACATGCAGATCAACTCTGGAAGGTTTCTAATTTCAATTACAGAGATTATCTCAAAGACAAGGTCCAGAGATAAAAAGAAGCAGGAGTACAATTCAGAAGGATTGATGGAAGTACTACTGTGAGAAGGGAAATCCCCATAGTCTTGAATCGCATTAAGGCCAAGCAATAAAAAGATGTAATACCACCTCACTCACATTGTCCACCCACCAGCTAGGACATTGAGGAATCATCCTTATCTGACCTCCTTATCCTACCCAAAAAAAGGAAAACCAGGACACAGAGAAACCACCCCTACAAAAATAAAAACAGGTTAGTATGTTAGCCAACTTTGCTTTGACTTATGTTTAAATTTTCATTAATCCAATTTTAGTGGATTTGATGAAAAGGGGGATATTAAGATTAAACACTATTTATCCTCCTTGAAATGCCCAAAATATGGCTATTTATTAAGAAGACTCCTTGACATGCTAAACATAATGATGTTTTTTCATCCACATTTTCCTCGGTAACGTCTACTTATTTTTAGAATCATAAACTAGTGTGAGAATTAACCCCCCCCCCCCTTCATTATTATTTTTTTTTAAATGTTAACCACCTGTGCATGCAGTGGGGTAATGAGCACAAATTTTGGGGGGGTCAGAACAAAATTCATATCACCACCAAGTAGAATAATGCAGGGGCGGCTGAGCAACTCCCCCCCCCCCAAAAAAAAAGGGGGTGGGCAGAAAAAAATGGGGCCCCTACAAAGGGAAACAAGCAAAATGTTAAGATTTGTGAGGTCCCAGTGCAAAGAATTCATCTTATAAAGAAGGAAGGAACAAACCCTGATGGGTATTAAGCAAAAATTAATAAAGAACGAGTGGAAAGTTCTTTCATCAGTCTACTTATAACATCTGTAAATGGGAGCGAGCGAGCGAGCTCTAGAGAAAATTAAAGAAAAAGGGGCTCTAGATCACCTTGAACTAGGGGTGCATGTTATAGAGAAAGGAAAAGTAGGTACTTATCAAAAGGGAAAAGAACAGTTATTAGAAAAGAAAAGGTGCATGTGTCAAAGTAAAAAGGGCAAAAAGAGGAATCTAATCCAAGATCCAAGTTGCGGCACCCAGCTTCATTGTGGTCGAATCAAGGCAAGTCTGGAGTTGCAATCAACTTTGTACATAAATTCAATGCATCTGCAGGTCCGGTGTTTGTTTTTCATTTGGCTTTTTGAAGATACCATCACACTCGAAGGGCTTGCGATAGGTGAAAAAAACTGGTAACAAAATCGCTGATTTCTTGATTTTTAGCGCTTTTTTGCCCCCGTGAGCTTTGGAAACATACTTTATACTTTACAGCAACATTTATGCTTAGATATGTTAGTCAGGTTTTAATAGTCTTCATATTTTAAAAATATATTCCATAATTTTTAAGTGGGCAGGTCGTGAAAGAATGAATGATTCACATTTAACCGATATATTGAATGGCATGATTCTATCAACTTGCAGCAAAGCACAGTGAACAGCAAGATCTTAATATCAAATAAGACCCAACCTTTATGTTTGTTTTTCCCCATTACAGAGGTAAAATTCAAAGTTCAAACAAACGTCCACCAGGGGGTAAAATACTGATCTCATATAGAGCAGGAAACCGATGGGTCCCAATTGCAATTTTGACCCAGAACTCAAATGCTGCAAAGCAATATTATATATATTTGGGAAACACATAGCATCATCTGTAGGCTAGGGGCTCACGGATTAGGGGCCATCACTAGCTGATGGACTTCCCTACAGTCTGGGGGCCCATGAGGGTAGGTAATCCGATACGGCAGCTAGGATGTTGTGATTGTATAGGTCTCTTACAATCCCAAGGCAAATAAAGGAATGAATGACCTTCCATTATATTACCAGCACTAGATTACATGAGATGGAATAGAAGAAGAGGTGGAGTAATCGGACAAGATAGAATTACAGAGAGCGATAGAGATAGAGAGAGAGAGACCAACTTAAAAACTGATTGAGAAAGAGAGAAGAGAAAAATGGAAATAACCAATGAAATTGATCAATGGATGGAGGGATATAGAACAAGAAAGAGATCATAGTAAGTGAGAAAGGCAGAATGGAGGGATGGATGAGAATGAAAGACGGACATCGTGTTTGGTGTGGGAGAAACACAAGGGACAAACAAATTAAGAAAGCTGAAACAGAACAATTGATAAACTTTAATAGCAAGAGTACAGGAAAAGAGAAGGAGAGTATGGTAAGTGAGAAGTTAAATTCAACCAAATACAGTTTGTAGAAGCCAACTACACATAGGATATGGCAAACATTATGGCAGAGAACACAAGAACATGCATCTAAATAAACCAGTATCTTGCTTTGAACACCCCTCATCCCTTTAATGGAACATACTTAGGAAACCAAGCAGACCAGCACTACGCAGGAACATGTCCACCAGCAGGTGCCCATCCATCAACTCTGAACATTATGCTTGCACATGGAAAGACATCCCATAAAATTAAAAAAATCACCCCAAGTGCTTGCATTTAGGCTTGCACTTGCACATCCACCCTAGAAAGAAAAAAAGCCCAGCACCATTGCATACATGTAGACCTGTGCATTCCAGCATCCTGGGGATGAAAACCAATATCAAGTTAGAATCTCTTCACTCAGTGACGACCTATTGACCTTGGTCACATGACCAGCTAGGAGCGTGATAATGATCAAAGGTCAACTTTTGGAGTTCAAGGGAGGCTGATGACCTAGCACAAGTTGTTTATCTCTTTCATCCTTTCTCTCCGTCAATTCTTGGTAAAAAAACTTCCTTAATTTTCCCTTCCTGAGAAAGATCTCTGGATTCTCCGCGAGGCTGAACGTCTCATATTGCTTCTGACATCTTCAAACCTTGGTAGACAAACTGGACCGATCCTTGGGAGTCTATACAAGCTAAACTTCTTTAACACTCAAATGTTAAGGTCAGGACAAACTTGGGGAAAAACTGATAAATTATTAATCTTTTTAATCTTTGGACTGGATCATGTACAAGATCACCTTACATTTACAGACTTGAGAAAAGGTTCTATATATAATATGTAAAAGTACACATTTCTAGCCAATATGTGAAATAGTGTCCGCACATCAAACTTGAATTTCGACTTTGTTCATAGTTTTGGGAATCTATTTCTATGGTATTGAAAGTGATAACTATGAAGAGGTTGGATATAACACAAGCAGGTAACTCTCAGAACTCTTCCTCACAGACTTCATACACTCAGCCGGGCTGGGCTGGGCAGAAGCTATGAGACGACAAGTTCAAAAGCAACCTGCTGTGGGTTTCCAGCTCCTCTCAAGTAATAACCCTGATTACTTTTGAATAAACCTTTGCATCAATATACCAGAGCTCAACCCGTTTGTGCCAGCATATCCCTCACACTACTTGTAATCTAGTCAATGAAATACCTTTGCTAACTGATAAATACTCCTCTGAAGAATAGCATTTATCAAAACCACATGACTAGTACTTCGTGATTGAAATCTCTGTATCGATCATAACATTTTACCTCTTACTAAAACCCTATGATACCCATCTATTCATCATTGACAAAAGGTCTATTCATATTAAAAGTAAACCACAGGTTAAATATCATATCAAGTCCTCTACCGATCTCTAGGTTGTGTTGGTATAGATAAAGAGAACATAATTCCTAAAATCAAAAGAGGAAGAAAAACCTAATCACTAACTATATGCATAGATACATGTATATTGACCATGGCGGGTTGACCTTTAATGGTTCCATAGTTAAATTCTTCCTGTTTAACTTCCCATCTTCTCATCCTATGTTTTCTCTGTATACTCATTAATCAAAAATAAGGATTTTCTTTTGTACAAAGAAATCAAATATTAAACATTTGTTCAGTGTACACAGAAAAGGGAGAGCAAAGGTTATCACTGCCACATTTGTACACATACAGACCTAGACGACACATTAAAAGTTAGGTTAGGAAAATTGAATTGTCTTTTTTATGGAAGTCTGTACAGTGTATTTTTGTAAAACTTTATTATCTCCCCAAATTAATCTCCAAAAGACAGCTCAGTTGCTTGATTTGTGATTCATCTTTAATATGCAAGAAGCCAATGTCTACATGTTACAAGTTTTGAATAATGCTTTTCTGTCTTACTTTGACAATACTGGATTGTGTGACATATTAGTCACCCCCATAAAGTTGATCATGCAATTTAATTTTTGTTTTACTCTTTCTACTGGCTAATCATTGTCGGTCACTTTCATGCTTGGGGCAATCAGGCTTTCTCAGCCATGGGTCTGAAACTCTGGAATAAACTCCCTCTACAAATACGTTAACTGTCGTCAACAGAAATGTACAATCACAACTGTAATTATTGCAAAATTCTAATTTACTATGTCTAGGAGAATTTAGTTTTGTTTTTTCTTTATGTTTGTTACATATATTTTTCTCTAAGCACCTTGGGCACCGAAAGGTGGACCTCTGTGCTATATAAGTAGCCACTATTATTATTATTATTATAAAAAGGTACACAAGAGAAGTATACAAAAGTTTACAAAGACTTGAGCAAGGATCTAAATGAAAAGTCCTAAGGGTTATCTCGATAACAAACCCAAACATCTCAGAGTCAACATGGTGATAAAAACTAATCCTGATTTTCCATCTAAACAAACGACACTAGGAATAGACCAAGAGGAAGTGAAACCTTCAGTCCTTTCGATCATACTTCTTCCCCTTCTATCTGTATCAGGCCCCCTATCCTACAGCAACATGTTAACAGTGAGGCTCACAAAAGAATCAGGTTACTTTAAGTTTGGGTCATGGCTCTTAATTTTGAAGATATCTTGTATTTAATAGGGACTGTGAAGACACACTTGCTTACAAAGCTTAAGTTAACTCAAAGTTTCAAACAATGGCAGATTGTCAGTTAAGCGCGATTACTACTAACAGAGGGGGGCTCCGATTTGAGTTGTGCGCCACTTGGACGTAATTAACTTTGAATTTAAGCTAGCTTGAAGATCAAATGAATGCTTTACCAGGCTTGTAGTCAACCTTGAATGCTAGTTCGATTCCCTGTGAACCCTTACGTCTTTCAGGGGATAGCTGTTTATAACTTGGAGATTTTGCAAACTTAAAAACTAGGAGAGTCCGTTGTGAACAACGCTAACATTGAATGTAGAAGAGGGTCTGTGGAGGCTGTGGAGCCAGTCAGATCATTACCAGCTAGTAAGAGCTAGATAGCTCATGTTACTCTAAGCTGGTAAGAGCAAGAAAGCTCATGTTACTCTCAGCTAGTAAGAGCAAGATAGCTCATGTTACTCTCAGCTGGTAAGAGCAAGATAGCTCATGTTACTCTCAGCTTTAATACAACATTCATGTCATTCGTTCATTGACCATCAACAATACAAGGACTAAGACTTCTTCGAAGTGAAAATTGGTTTTGAGTTGATTTAGTGTGGATTCAAATGAACTGTACATGTGGTTAATGTATGTGTAGTGTATGTTCAGACCCTGTTTGTAGTAATCTAAATAAAGGGAGTATATGGAAGAGTATTTTCTGAACTATAAAAAGGCAATGTAAAAGCTAGGGCAAGAAACATACAGAAAGCTATACAGACATTAAAATAATGCCTTTCTACGTATGGTAGATTGAACTTTTAACCTGAGGTTAAGTGTTTGATAATGAAGCCACAACATAGTGTAAGTCTGTTGACCTGAAATGACCTTTGACCTTGATTTCTGCTCACATGATTTGGAATACTTGATAACCCTTTAGTCCAAGTTTCATTGAATGAGAACTTATACTTTTAAAATTATACTAAAACTTTAATCTTAGGTGAAGTTTTTGATGTTGACGCCGATGCAGTCATCGGAAAAGCGGCGCCTATGTCTCGCTTTTTGCTACGCAGGTGAGACAAAAATAAAAGTTTCATTATGAACATTACTTTAAAAATCTGCATATCAAGCTAAGACATTTTACTTTAAAAAGCTGAATGAAAGTGGCAGTGACATTGATGACTTCTTAGGAAGACATCTTTAAAAAAGTGTTTAAGGAAAGCTCTGTCGTTTAATATGGAAATCAATAAAATATACTGATTTGTGCATTTTAGAACAATTTAAAATTTTGAAAGAAGAAAAAACCCAGTCATGACCTCTATTCAAACAAAACAATTACCCTCAACATTTGAAGTAACATAGCAGTAACAATTAACACAATGGCAGACTGATATAAGGATAATAACAACATTTCTTTCATTTATCACCTATATCACATAGAATGTGTCTTATGTTTAAAAAAGAAAAGGATGAAAATGAACAGTATGAGTAATAATTGTTCAAAACTGACTTAGCTTGCAACTCATCAAAAGCCTTCATTTTAGTATTTGGTTTAGAAACTGGTTAGGACAGGTGTCTGTAGTTGCACATACAGCTGTTTCTACTTGTAAGGGAATTGGACTGAATACACTCAGTCCCAAGCATCAGGAGCATAGTCCATATCAGGTCCATCATGAGCTTCATGCTTAGGTGACATCTTCTGTATTGAGTGTTTGACCGAGTCCAGGATGGAATGGATACTACCCTCTGACCTACTGACCGTCATGGCCCTTCGTGCCGGGCTGCCTTTCTTACCAACATCCCTTGCTTCCTCCAATCTGGCCACAGCTGACTCTCGCTTGTCACCCTGCTTTCCTCGATCTCTAATGGCAGCCATGAGGTCTGTACGGTTGAGATCAGTATCTGACCAGGAATGCTTGGGGATGCGTCTCACTGTTGAGTCTTCATCAGGTTTCTTGGTTGATTCTACTAGGGTTGCTGAAGTGGGATTAACTTTTGCAGTATCAGAAGTAGGTTTGTTCTTGGGGATATCAGTGGAAGGAACTCCTACCATGGGCGCACTATGGATGGAATCTTCCTCTCTATGGTTGTTATTGTTATTACTGGATAATGTCTCTGGTGAACCTCTTACTTCACAACCGTTCTTACAATGATCATCTGCAACTGTGTCCAAACTTGATGTTACAGGTGGATGATTTGCATCAGTCTCTTCTGTATTTTTTGCATCACTTTCTGGTGAGTCATCTGCACCATTTATTACAGTTTCCCTGATTGGAAGTGATGACATTTCTGGTATGGCAGTCACAGTTGCACAACTTGATTTGTTCACAATCTCATGCTTTTCTCTGGCTTCCTCCACATTCACCATCCTAACATTGCCCCTTGCTGATGCCATGGCATTCTTTAAGTCACTAACAGTCACTATCTTCCTTTCCGGGACAGGGCTTTCTGTTGATTGTATATCATCTTCAGCCTTTTTGGCTTCATCTTCCTCCTGTAAGATACCACGATACAAAAGCTCTGCATTCCTTGGACCTTTGACACTACTCCTAACATTCAGTGCATAACATGCAGACACTGTCCTAGAACCTATAGGTGTTGACTGCTGCTGCAAGAGGGCCTTAAAGTCAGTCATATTAGTCCTTGGTTTGCCGGAAACTAGACATACACGAACAGGAGTGTTTTCAACACTGACAGTCTCAGAGAAGCGAATAGTTCTACTATTGGAAGGAACATTGTCATAAGGAGAATCAGCAGCCATCATTTGACCAATGGTTGTGTCTGCAAATGGGTCTGTAGAGATATTCAAATTTTTCTTTGATTTGTGAATCTTAGCATGTTGATTGTCTTTCTTGTTGCTACCTTTTAATATAGAACTTCCTGGTTGTCGTTTTGGATCAAAGACATATGGTGTGTGTTCCTCCAATTCTTCCACAGCATCTAATGTTACACTTTTGGGAGTTGTTGGACGTCCTGCAATGTCATCTGATTCAGCACTCCCGTCCGTGTGCTCAACTTCCCCTTGTTCAGTGTCTGGTTCAATTCGGTTGTCTTCCATTTTCTTTGCTGCTTGGATGATGGCTTTGTCAGGATCAAGGTTCTGTGCAGCTATGCCTTCTTTATATGAAGTCCTGAAGGAAGTGGTCCTTGCTTCCTCCTTGTTCAATGGTGACTCAGAAGCACAAGACATTGCCAACATAGCTGACACATTGGTAGTAGAGGGTATGACTGGTGGAGATGTGGGAGTAGCAGGAGGTGTAGCCATACTGCTGTTGCGCCCACCAGACTTTGACTTTCGCATCTGCTCCAGTATCTCTGCTCTCTGCTCCCTGGACATAGCTTTGGTTCTCTCCTCACCCGCCTTGAGCTGGCTCAGAGCATCATAAGCCTGAGGTGCTTGTACCTGCAAGTCAGACACATAACGATTGAATTTCTGCTTCCTATCTAAAGAGTTTGTAGGTGAGATGACATCTGCCGGTTTATTGATAAGACTAGCACTCATCCCATTAGAGTAGACGGTGTACGTACTGTCCTTTGACTTCTTTCTTATAACATTGTAACTCCCAGGGTACATTCCAAAGAATGTATTGTTTGAATCTGTAGGAGTCCTTGGACTTGTGACTGGTGTCACAGTATCTGTGTCAGACTCGGTCATTGTCTGACTGGTTTGTTGCTCAGGTTTGGGTGATGGTTTGTACCCATAAAAACGTTCCCTTGCTTTCATCATGGCTCCTGGTATAGGTGTAGCCCAGAAGTCTGAAGCCTGGCTACCAGAAGAAGTAGCAGAGGAAGCTATAGGAAAGTGATTCTGCAGACCAAGAGACCCCATGTTCTGTCCACTCATCGACTGAGAGCTAGTGGCTGCAGTTGATGTCTCAGTAGACCTACCAACGCCATTGATCAAGGACTGGGTGTACTGCAACCCATTGGAGGAGATGTTGGTGGCCATACTGAGGGCACTGATTGGAGTCTGTCTGCTGCTGGTGGATGGTGGCCCTCCAGGGATTCCTCCAGCCTTACTTACTCCTCCATAGCATATGTTGTACATCTTAGGATCATTAGGGCTACACAGTGGAGGTGGAAGATCATAGCTGGCACTGCTCACATCGGACATGTCGCTTGGAGCTGGTGTTACACTCCGACTTCCATCAGAGTCGTTGGTGAGGGTCTGGTTAGAAGGTGACGAGGAATCCATAGATATGGGACTACCATCTGTAATGGAAAAAAAAAGAAGAAAAAAAGTATTGATTAGAAATTGATTACATTAGTGGCAAGTTTGCACAAATTAAAAGCATGGAAATGGGACCACTACCTGAGAAACCTAGAAAAGATGTACAAATGTACTTTGTATATTAGAAAGGATTGTACAATGGTGGCAGGTGAAAAATACAAATGTTTGAATGGTTTTCCATTCGACCTCTATGTCAGGTTGTGGAATTTAACGATTCAATAGGATTTAATTATTAAAAATCAATACAAATAACATCTGCTTTGTAATCTACTACATAATATAAAGTAAAGCATTGCAATCCTCATTTCCTAAACAAAAAGAGAACTAGTTCAATTTACTTAAAGAGATCTGGTAACTTTGTCTCAGATTCTGAAAAAAATCCTGGATTTAGCTCATGCTGCAATGATAATTATTATTAACCTTTAGGTCAGTCAGGAACCCCATGACTTTTACAAGCCGTTCACCTGTCTGATTATAAAGATATTTATGATTGGAAATTTTGTGGTTGCCTAACGGTTTTCCTAACACTACAGTCTATTGGGGAAAACGAGTATGGTAAAAACCAGTCACTCAAACAGTTTTACTTTTTTGAAGCATTTCTTATCATTTAGAAGCGCAATTTTTTTTTTTAGGGCTTCAATATTACCGGTACACCATATCACAGACAATGATACGGTAGGGCCATGCATCTCAGATTTAACATTGTTAAATGATCCCTTTAAAGTGAGAGTGTGATTGACAAATACAAAAAAAAACATTTAACAAATAGAATTTAGTTCATTCTCTGAGGATATGAAATATTTGGGATATGAAATATTTGGGAGATCAAAATGTCTGAGAATCTTATTACCCACATAACCATGGCTAGTTTGGGCTGATGTTATTAGCTCTTAATCATGGCAAGATAATTTGACAGAATGAGGCCATATTGAGGAAGTAATAACAAAACCTCTCCTTATTTTAGAATGTGCAAAATCCATGAATAAATTAAGGAAAATAGGGTTTTAAAAAATGCTTATTTTGGAACAAAGACAGGTTTATAAACAATAAAAGCAATGAGGATAGTATTAAGTGATGGGCACTCACTTATAATCCCCCTTCAAAGTATGTTATGACTGTGCTCAAGAAGATGGATTACAAGATTTAGTATGATTTCTTATTAAGAGTGGCTACATATGATATCATTTTTTTATGACACTTCTACAATAACATTTCAAGGGTCAGAAAGAAAAAAAATCAAAGACATTTCTGTGTTACTATTCAAAAATGCTAGAGGGTAGATAGCTTACTATGTTTACCCGTGAAATCTTCTTAAAAAGGAAGATTCATTGAGTCTATTAAGAGTAAAGGGGAAGGGAAACTATCGGCAAGACAAATTCCCCTAGGGCAACAATACAGGTGGCATTGCTCTAGGGGAAGGTGTGAGTATGGTGGTCTGTGAAGGGGAAGGGGGAGGGGCAGCCGTGGTACAGTGCATTTTTATAGACAAAAGATGTAAACATATTTATCAGCCTGTACACATACTATATGCTTTCCCTAACATGTACTGGTATGTGTGTAGTATATTACAGGTATCATTTGTCTTCCCTTCCAAGTGTTAGAAGAAAATGTGTTCTCTGAAGCTAGTATCACATTTGAAATGTTAATAAATAATGTGATGCTGAGTGTGATGGCATTGGAATATATTTTATTTGAGCTTGTTATTGTCAAAAGAAAATGTGTGATATCATTGAGTTTAACATTGTGGAAACAGTATATGAGACAACATTGGCATCATGATGAAAAACAAGCTTCTGGGACATGATTGATTATATGATTGAAAGTCAGGTCAAGACACTCCATAGGGAGTTTGACACATATACATAAGAGATACACTGGCACGAACCTGTATCTTAGAATGCAGTACATGACTAGCCTACCAAAATGTTCTTGTTCACATTGAATGTGTAACCCATTGCTTAAACTGCGCACATGTGAAGGGACATTCTATACCAAAAGAGAAAATTCTGTTTTGGAACTGGACTTCATTTGTGACATTGTACAATTCTGAAAGTGCTCACCGCATATTGTTTGCTATAATATCTTATCTGATAATTGAATAAATTATCTACCAAATCTAGATGTTGTTGGGTATATGTAAAAGGTTAAATTGACATTAATGGCAAAGCAATACATTGATTTTGTTGCTCAAAGAAACAAGGAGAAGATCTGGAGGAGGATCCATCCTTTGTAACTTGTTTCCTGTTTTGATTATAAAATGAGATTTCCTTTTAACATTCATCCTACTACCCCTTCTTGAGGAATGATGCACATCTACTTATAGCACAGTCTATAGTGTGTTAAGCCAAATGTGATGACTGATCTCAGCCCTACAATGTAAGAATATCTTCTGATAAAACCTATATGATAGATGACTGAATGCATAGATTCTTATAGGGCCTGGGAGGTGTTTCACAAAGTTGGACTATACAAATTATGGAGAGCCGTTAGCATCTTTGAAAATATTTTGTAGAAGTTATTTTGAAAAGCATAAAATGTTGATTCAAATCATTCATATTTTATATCATCGAGGATATTTCATGATCTGGATGTGGAATTTATAAAAAGTCTAAAATACTTGGAACTTCTGCTTTTGAATATATTTCATTTTAAGGCTCCGATGGCTGTCCATAATGTTTAAAGTCTAACTTAGTGTAAAGTTTTGTGAAATACCCCCCTGGACTTCCTTAATATTTGTGGGGTCATACTAGCCCTGAAATCTACCCAAGATATTCTTACCTAAATGAGGCTGAAGTTGTAGATTGCTGAGATGTGCATCTAATGAGAAGGAGTCATCCCTCTTGGGCAGCACTGGAGCTTGCTGATTGGAGTCCTTTGAGACCTTGTTCTTAGGTGTGATGAACCCTCTGCGACTGTCCTTGCCCTTATAGTGAGCTGCAATGTCATAGTCATAGCCCACGCTCTGAGGGTGCTCAGGGATTGTTGGGTGTTTGGCGTGCTTCGGGGAGAGTCCACAGTCTGAGTGCATCGAGGTCCAGTAACCTTCTTGATCAACAGAGAATGCTGATAGGCTGTCTGTATCAGGGAACTCCTCGGCCGAGTCTCCAAAGTAAGCATCAAGGTCTAGGGAGGTGTTGTCGGAGACAATACTTGCTGCATTCTCAACCGAAGACTCCGAGGAAGAATCGCCAAATGAGAGCTGAGGTTTGAGTGGTCCTTTAACAGAAGGAGCAGTATTACCAAGCTCTGGATTACTGTGTATAGAAGCAGATGCAGCAGACCCTTGGGAAGCACCTACACTCTTCAACCATGTCTCAGTGTCCAATCTGGTAAAGGTTCCACCAGCTGCTTCTAGTTCATTGGTTGGGGTTGGACTTCCGCTAGAGGAACTATGAGAGGACTTCTGAACAGGAAGGAAGCAGGGACGAGACCCATCCCCATTGATTAACCCAGGGAATGAAGCATTGGCGCAGGGAGCTATTGGAGTTCCCTGAGAACATTCTATCTCATTGGACAACGACACTGCAGAATCTGAAGGAGATGCATCCATGTTGGCTGGAGGAGTCACTTGACTGTCCTGCTCTGAGCACACTGATGTTCTTGTACTGTCGGTTCCACTCCAGTTCCCTGAACTGGATCTCCTATCCTCTTTCCTTATGCTAGACTTCTGCATCCTTAACCTGACTGAAGCTGCAAGTTCTGCAGGATCTGGACGAAGATGTTGCTGATGAGGTTTCGGATGTTGGATATCACCCTTTGACGTGACTGTCGTGTCAGTAGAGATAGGGTTCAAGTAAGACTGGGTGGAGATCACTGCATTTGGTAGATGAGACATCTGGGGCAGGAAGAGTTTAGGCTTTCCATTCCGATAGTGACCAGATGGGTGCTTACGTGATTCAGCATGTTCATTGAGTCTGTTGACTGCTGCTGTCTGCCATATCCTCTCCATTGAGCTGTCAGCAGAGGAACCTGAATAACAAGAATTTTAAAAAGGTGAAAACAAAATGATAGCATAAAGTTAGAATCAACTGCCTAGCTAACTCAATCCACTATCCAGCCCTCCCCCCCCCCAAAAAAAAAGACCCCCAAAAAAGACAGAGACAAAGAGAGAGAAGAAAACAAAACTGTCATTAAAAAAATGTTGATAAATTTTTCGAACTAGAGTAAATTCCTCAAAGTTAACCCTAATTCAATAGGTATCCAAGCATAAAATGTTAAATTAAAGTTGTAAATGTTATTTTGCTAATTGAATCACAGTTCATGAACCTACCTGAGAATTGAACAGTTCCCATAGCACTTCCTGGAGGTACTGAGTTTGGTCTTAGGAGTCCCATGCCTCTAGGAAGCGATGCAGACCCATTGAGGTTCAGAGCCTTCTCTAGCTTACTGGAATCTCCTAGTGAGTGACGGTTTCTTCTTCTGTTCCTTAGAGGGGCAACCACTGCGATGCTTGGCTTCCCGACCTTGCCGGCAGCCTTCCTTGCTTCGTAAGCCTTGTTGTACTCACGCACAGAATACTTGAGCTTTCTATCCAGACTCTGGGTCCGTATCTCCTCAAAATCAGCGCTGGAGCTACTGGTGTATTCACTGCCAGAGTTGGAGCGAGCACGCCCCATCTTGAGTTCCTCTTCAACTTCTCGAGGGATCCCTGACACTGTTCTCCTCCAGGCCTTCTTCTCCCTGCGTTCCTTCCTCCCCCTGGAGGACATCCTAAATGTGAGTGTGAGTGAGCGTCTGATATTCGCCATACGCTCAAACCCTGACCCCGAGGTGTCCACAGTAACCATTGATGATGGTCCCACATGTTGCCTAACCGCTTCTTCAGGAGTTGGCAGTGGACTCTGGAGACGTTGGAGGTAGCTTTCTGATAGGATGTCACCATCTGATAGAGGGCGCTGTGTACGTTTGGGATTTGGCAGGTTCTCTATCTTCTGATCAGGTGATGGTAGAATGATGTCACGCTGTATGATACAGAGACAAAGACAAGGTACACATTACTTAAATGACACTTCCAAATGTAAATAAACCACAATCTTAAGAAAAGATAAGATAAGATAATCAAATTTATTCCATTCATCATAAAAAACAATTAGATACAATAACATACAAAATTACAAGATATATATTCAAAATAAGCAAACATTACATAAGATAACAATACAGTATAAAGGGTATCTGGACAAAAACATAGAGAGAAGTAAAAATTTATGTGAATGAGGACGCAGCTAGAAAGAAAATACCTTATTGGTGCTGCCACCTACCAAAAAACTGAAAATTTGAAATTAGGATAAGAAGAGAGTATGAGAAGACCAGATTGAAGATTTACACAGTAAGTACATGTACAAGCATATGTACCCAAAAGATTTACAAAAACAACCAAACTAAAACACTAAAAAACAAAACAAACAAAACAAAACAAAATAAACAAAAACAAAAACAAGAACCTGATCAAACATTGCTAATATATTTATTTATCTTCTCTTTTTAATGTCAAAAATTGATAATCTGCAATGCCTCATTTTATTAACAGTGGAATAATCCATGCTGATTTTTTGTGTAAAAAAAAACATGGCTTACAAGAATTGATGAATTAATGAAAAAGATAAATGAAAATTTATTTTTTATTTTTTATCAAATCACCTGAAGAAATTGTAGAATGTCAAAGGAAAAACTGACAACAAAATGATAAAGAGAGGAAAAGGGCTGCAAAACAAAAGACTGTCAAATAAAAAGCTTCTTGTGGGAATAACACATTTTGATTCATATCAACTTACAATTGAAAGATGGTCTTACAGTATGACCGTAATCTCTTACAATCGAAACCACTTTACTCATCTAATCCTACAGTCATTTGCTTTCCTCATCAATTCCCTCCAGAACAATTTCTTTCATCTTCTTTTCAATGCCCCTTTCTTTTTATCCATTTACTTCTTTCTCTCTTAGTATGTATTTCTCATCATATCTGGATTTGTTGTAGTATCAAATTCCATTTTTCTTACATGAACCTTACTATTCTCCTGACTGAATTAACACATTTTCTTCTTCGGCGGTATTCCAAGACTTCAAATCATATTTTGGGGTTGAATTTATTATTTTCCATTTCTACATATACGTTTACATTTTAATTGGCTTTTACTTGGCTAATTGTGTATTTCCTTTTCCTACATGTTTATGGACACTATTAATTTCTTTCCATATTACAGTGTGTCTTTCTCTTTCTGTTTTAATTCTGCAATTCTTACCCTACTCCCCCCACCCCCCTCCCTCCCTACACAAATCTGCTCTGTCTCTCTCTCTCTATGTATTCACTCCCTGCAGGCTGTTTGCATAAAAGCTTTTTAAGCTAAAAAGTAGGATTGTGTTTCAGAAGACCTCCAAATCATTTGTGAATATGCTCCCCAATTTGCGGGCTTTATTGAAGCGTCCAATCGCATTAGGTCTTTGTGACCATCAAAGGAGATCCATTACTCTTCAAGACTAGGATTCTCTAGGCTCTCTATATCTCGACTTCCATCCAGCTACTAATATGGTTTGTTCTGAGATTTAATCTGGATATTTATCAATACATCACGAGATTTCAATGGCAAACGATTGCTTCAAAGCAGTAAATCAAACTCATCATTATCCTAGAGAGCTGCAATCAGAGAGCGATGGATAGAGCTAAAGTACAGGCAATCTACGGAAAAATCTTTATATTCAAAATGACAATTCTCTTGCAAAATGGCTCTGACACTTGTAGGCTTTGCACATGACCATCAAAAGTACAAGATATTAAGTAATGGATCTGAATAGCTTATATCATCTGAAGGCTACACTTCAATTTCCTCTAGTATTTCAAGAGGATTAATACTATTGGTCTCAGGCGTGCATCCGTTGAAGATATTGTCACTTGCAACAAATGCTTTAAAGGCAATGCAAAGTTTTGGGAAATGTTGAAAATTGGGTGGATAGTGATTCTTTACGATGTTGATATATTTGGATGCCCCTGTGGATGTATTATAAGCACTAGAAAATTTAGCCCCTAAAACACTACTGCTTTTGAGAAAAATTGAATTTTAAAAAATTTACCTGTGCTGCCGGTAAATTGTGATAAATTTCAAATAGCACCTACAGCCGAACAATGGTAGCTGCGACCATGAAAATCTCAAAATATGTAGTTGTGATATATAATTTCCAAACGGTAATAGCTAATAGGTCAATTTTAGTCAAGAAACATTGTTTCATAGCTTAATCAATATGTTGATCTTGAGACTTACAATTTCTTACAATTTCATAACTTTAGACTTGATTTCAACCGTGACAATGATCACTGAATATTTTAGGATCGCATATATGCTTCCAATATGTTCATTTGAACCAAATTAATGACCCCATCTAAAACTTTGTATTACCGGTACCTATGATTTAACTAAGAAAAGAGCATCAACTAGTAATCTCCTGGATGATAGAGTAGAAAAATAAAATGAAAGAAACTAATAATCAACTCAAGCCCTGGTTACTAAAATTATACTATTATTGATGGTCAGACCATCAAAATGTTTGTAAAAATAATAATATATGCGCAGCCTCCCATCAATCATCAGTCAAACTAATTTACTTCCTACATCAATCACATCATGAGTTAAGTCTACAATTACAATGATGGCTAATTCCATCATAATTTCTTTTCAACGAGGTTAAATTTGATTACAAACAAGCAGTCAAAGGTGCATTACAGAGGCCTATTAATGATTGTTACCAGGAAGGGGGGAATATAACTTGTGGTGAAGGGAGTGTTCCACAAATCAAAGATTATTCACAATTTCCTCTTTGAATCATATTGCGCTGATCCTCAGGCGCGCTAAAAGACAGAAGGGTGATTAGGGTTAGTCTCAATTTATTTTAATTGAAGGAGGTATTTCCTGTAGAGGGTTTGAGGTATGTTCTTGAGGGGAGGTCTCTACTCAACCCATACTCTATCTCACACTAATTGGGATGTCCTTTGTTTACTACATACACTAGACTACTCCACCCTCTCACATCTAACCCACACCACAAACTCCCCCTTATGTTCCCCTTTACAGCCTTTGTGTGAATATTCAAAAAAGTCCATACATAGTCACAATAACCTATTCCATGTTCTTAATTTGCAGGTTTTAATAATTTAAATTTCCTATTTGATTTTCAATTCCATATCAATTTCAAAAAGTTGAGATCTGATTGTAAAAATGAGAAACTGGAATACTTTTCATCATCTTGTATTTATAAATAGTATAACTGCATGGTATTTCCGTGAATAGCTTCCTATTGAGAATTCATATCCCACACATCCCTTATATAGTACATGTAGGGCCTCCTTGCCGTTTCAGACACATCAATATTAAAAGGGGAGCAAAGTAAATTGATATTCATTATTGCTTCATTATGTTTGTGTTGTTACAATAGGTTAAATGCAAAGCTCCAAGGGACAAAAATAGTGATTAGATCTTATCTGGATTGCCCTATATACTTAGGTTTTCGCACCCAAAGTCCAAACCAGCATAAACTTGCCCACTTTCTCCACTTTCTATTATGAATATGTTGATCATCCTAGGTCTGTATTATATACTTGAGAATGGATTGCCATAGATCTAGGCAATTAATCTCACTAATAAATATAAAGGCAATTAGAATTTCTCAAGATATAGATAAGAGTTGGAATTGACCTAAACAGATGAATAAGGCCCCTATTAGTACACACCGAAATAGTGTTTTTTATCAATATTGCAATCAGTATAGCTCCTCCTACCATCTGTTGTTATGGTAGACATGCATAAGAGGGCAGGGGAGGGTAGAGGGGAGGGTAGAGGGGAGGGACAGGGTGGGTTAGATGNGAGGGGAGGGGCGGGAGGGCGAGAGGAGGTAGAGGGGCGAGAAGAGGTAGAGGGCCGGGGAGGGGAGGGGGAGTAAACTCAAATCACACATAGGAGCATCACTTTCCTGGCTGTGTAGTAAAAGCTGTGCTTTTGATTCTCAATATTTCAAACACCACTGTACAAAACTCACTGATTTCACTCGAAATCTGTACTTTAGTGACAATTGATGACACCTGAATATCAGTAAAATAGATTTTTCAACTAACTGATGTTAAAAAGAATAATTTAAAAATTAAAATTGTAAGTCTAGTGTCAAACTTTGGTTACAGTTGCATTTACATGATTGTGTACAGTGCAATATTGTGTGCTGTGTATATTTGTGTATGGGTCTAATAATACCTGCCTAACAGCAAGTATGCAGTTCTAGAGGTCAAACCATTAGCATTGACTCTCTATGCTTTGCTGGAGTGACTCAAATAGGGGCTGATGAACACAAAGAGAGAGAGAGAGAGAGAGAGAGAGAGAGAGAGAGAGAGAGGGAGAGAGAGGGAGAGAGAAAGAGACAGAGACGGAGAGACAGTGTCAGAGAGAAGGGAGAGAGGTAGAGACATACAGAGATAGAGAAGAGAGGGAGATGTAGAAAGAGAGAGAGAAAGAGAGAGATAGAGAAGAGAGGGAGATAGAGAAAGAGATTATGCATCTGTATCATGAGTGTGGATTGGCAAATCATGAGTTTGATGAATAATAATATTAGAATATAAGGAAATCAAACAGTAACTCCACAAATAGAAAGAAAAAGAGACAGAATTAGAAAATGATAAGATGCTACATCCTAAGATAGTACCTGAGATAATACAAAGATAGAGACAGGATGTCAGACAACAGCTGTCTGAAGATTACAAAATACTTCTTTAAAATGATAGTCACACCACAAAGACAATTGAAACTGCCGCGATGCTAAGATAAAAGAGCTGTGGAGTTCACTTTCATTCATTCTTCACCTCCCCCATTGAAATCCATTCCTAATCAAGAGAATTTAGATTGCTTTCAGTCACAGGAGGAACTGAATCATATGCATGTATGTCAGCTCCCTCATTCATTACACCACCCACTCCTAATTTATCACTGTAAACACCAAGTTGTGTCGGTTGTTTTGAAGTAGGATGCTGTGTGAATCGAGTGAGGAGGGATGGGGTACGTCATGGCAGCATGCATGCATTGTTTATGACCTACCATCTGCCTTTAAATTATTTTGAACCATTTTAGAAATACGAAAGACAGTTTTGATAATTAACGCAAAGTAGGATAATTAGTCCAAACATAAAACCTAATTCTTCGCTAGAATGGTGTTTCCTCAAACCCCTTCTATTACTGCAACAATTGATATACTTAGAAACAAAGAAAGCTATGGGTGGGGCCAGGTTGAAGATCTTTGAAGTTGAACAGGATGGGCTTCTCAATAGTTGAACACATTACTACACAAAGCAATAGCAATGAGTATTGAATACATGCCAGCATGGGTGTAATCAACTCCAGTTAACTTTTTGAAACTTGAAGTGGAAGATAGATATCGATCACAATGAATGTTGCTTCTCACACCATCAAACTATCAATTTGATTCACTAAATGCAATTAATGTATCAAATATCAAGAAATATTATGATACCGTAGGGAATCTATGGAAGACGTTGTCATACATCATTTGATAAAATATTGAACATAGATGTACTGATGTATTCTATTCCACTATTAATGATAGAAAATGGATCTATGATAGTTTGACGTGCGTTTCCCATGTGAACAATCTTTTTCAATAAAGCAAACAGTAGATTGTATGAATTGACCACTTCAAGAAAACAAGACATCTGTGTTAAAGGAGTGAATGACCTTCTGGCTTCCAGCAGATCAAATAATGTATACATAGCAAATACAATGTGAATCATGCTGGCATCGAAAAAAATATAATGTTACCAGCTTCCTTTTGCAACCGAACTGTTTGAAATATTTTCTATTCTTCAGATGACATTGAATACATTGAACACAGACAAGCTTTGTGTGTACAATGTACTTAGAAAGAGTCATGACGTTCTCAGACATTTACAAAGTAAACATGATAATTTTGCTAAAATACACACAAATATCAAGATAAATATCAAATGGACGGTACAAATTAATACTGGAGACTGGCTGACAATAGGATGGATACTGAAAATATAATTTCTTTTTGTGGATGAAAATATTCATGATTATAAAATGGACACACTTTGCAACTTTTATGGAATACAGGCATGCATGAACGTTATATAATATACATGAGATGGATTTGAATGCACGTACAATAAACACATATTTATAAACAGGATGATGAAATTAAAAAAATACCTACCATGCAGGTTTCAGGCAGGTGGGCAGGCAGGCGGGTGGGGGAGGGGTGCAAAAACAGCCACCAGGGGAACGATGATGAAGATGGTAGGCAGGCAGGGTGGGGTTAAGTCAACCATGCAAACAAAAATATGAAAATCAAGAAAACCAACAAATGAGAATAAATAATGAAAAAATGAAATGGACCAAAACAACCCATAATTTATATATAAGGAAAAGTAAAGATGGTTTTGAAATGCTGTTAATAGCTTCCAAATTAGTAGAAATGCTTCCCATTTGAGGACCAGGGACTGGCAGCTTTGCATGCTCATCTATCTTCAATATGATAGAATATCAGCTGTACATGTATCTTCTGCCTCCTAAAATAGTAAGCTTTTCTTCTCCTCATTACATGCGAACCATAGAATGAATACAAAATTAAATTGTCACAAAAATGAGAAATAAAAGAAATATCAAGACTATTTAGGTATAATATTAAGCAAATACTCCCTATTTCCCATGAAAATACAAAAAGCAAAAAAGAGGGAAAAAGTATTCATTTACTTCCATCATCTATACCTTGCAAGAAATCAAGTGAAAATGCACAACCCTCTTTTACCAGATCTACCGGTATGTAATGCTGTGAAACAATACCTCAGTCCCATCTATAGCAGTTTGCGCAGGGTATAAAGGTGGAAAAAGCACCCAGGGGAAATAGAACATGGCTGGGTACAATCAAGAGAAAGCGAGACAACCGCTCGGATCGTTCTAGTGATTGAAAAATCAATACGTGACTCCATTCTAGCTTGGATTCAGCAAACACTACACTATATTAGCATTATTTGAGTTTATGTTTGCATTTTCCCTCCGTGATATTGGAAGATTTGATTATCAATGTGTACTCGTTGAGTTTCACTCAAAAGGACCGCTATAGGGCTTTGCATGCAGTCATGAATGATTTCTGATGCCTGCGGCTGAAACGTAGAACTGGAAATCATAGTTTGTGGAAATATGTACACAGTATAAAACATACAAATACACGTCTTTCATGAAGTCACATTCTCTTTACATTTGCACATTCATGCCATTTTCTGGCTCAATATCTCCAAACTAATTAATATAACAAAGTTTCTATTGAAACACTCTACATATATATTTCTCACCTCTTATATTTATTCAAATTTCAAAGAAAATATATGCTTCTCACCACGCTCCTATTCTAAAGAACATTAATTTATCATTTGTTTTACTTTTAATTCCCCCTATTCCTATCCAACATTCTAAAATATCTATTAAGCTTTCCTTCATCTATCTCTCT
>BEXV01000643.1:71283-117810 GCA_003118195.1 Hemicentrotus pulcherrimus
AAAAAAAAAAAAACCAACAAACCCAGCCCTACCAACCTTTTGTGAATTAATGGTTTGATGCAGAGGACCTACATGTAGGCGTTGTGGCATGCGCCTGTAACTGATTCTCAGCCGAGGACGCAGGTTCGAAGCTGAGTCACGTCTTTCAGATGGTGACGTTTAAAGGTCGGTCCCCAGACGTAAATAATCATATCTGATTGATACACGTCTGTAAAAACCCAATACACACACACACACATCTGTCCTGACATTTTCATGTGAACAGGGTTGTGATGTGGTCCTTGGGATCTCTTGAGGTGAGAGCTAGCTTTGTGGAATTGGTTGCTTTGCTTTACTACATGTAGGTCTAGATCAGCCACTGTGAAATGGATACCACCATTAGGTCAATTTCAATGATCTCAGATAAGTCCTTCCTCTCAATCATCCAATTAGTATCGTATGTAACATGATGATCAGAGTATCCCAGCTTTGTGTTAGCTCCACCTTTTGTTTACAACAACACTTTAAAAATAGCTAATTAACAGGCTTCACAACAAAGCAATAACAAATCAATCATCTAATATCAAACGAAAGCTAGTAATGACTAACAGGTATACTGTTTGTGCAAAAATTCCCCAAATTGTACAAACATGCTCTTTTTGTGTATGTGTGTGTACTTCTTGTTTTCGGCAGATCTTGTGACTGGTCTATTTTAATATGTTTTCTGGACTTTGATAATCAGTGCACAGACCTAGATCACATCATCAGACATCACACATGGGACTAAGCAGCTGGTCATTGCTTTAAGCTAAACAATCATATTAACCTTTAAGATCTTTGCAAAAAAACTGGACTTAAACTATTATAAAGAAAGTACCAGTGCCATTCACATGCAAAGATTGGTGTCTCTGAATCAACTCCAAAACACTTCTAAATTCTTATAAATGCTTCATATGGATTAGAAACATCATAACGCGTTGCTTCTATTTCTATCTTTCTGAGCCTGCTGTGCTGTACATGGAATTATTGTTTCCTTTGTCAATAAAAGAAAAGAATCATGTGCAATCATCACATGATGCTAGGTCATTGCCACAGAAATTCTGAATGATTTAATCTTTTATTAGAAAACAACTTTCTCTTTTGCTTGTCTGTCCCACATGATCCCTAAGCTAGGTACCTCTTTGTTCTAGCGTTATTCAAATCAGTGAAATGGTGGCATGGTGATGACCATTGCAGGGGGTATAGTGGCTGGGATCATATTAGATGAATGAAATATAATACGCGCATTTGTGAATGAATATGTAGTTACGAGTTAGAGAGTCTTAAATCAGATTTTAAAATAGCAAGCATAATCTACCAATCTTAAACAATTGACCAGTTGATGTTAAGAAGTGATGAAACAAAACCCGTGAACTAGCTAGTATGATAGGGTGATGATCTTGATCCCCCCCCCTCTTGTCACATGTCACATGACAGCTTGGGAGGTTAGAATCATTTTAAAACAACAGCTGCTAGAACATTTTCTTCATAACTAAAGAAGATAATAAAGTAAACAGTGCTAAAAGAATGTCTTTGTCTCTGCCTCCTGCATCAAGTAGTCTCATAAGGACTATAGTCATCATGTGATGGGGGTGGATGGGGTCAGATCATGATTTCATATCTCATGACCTCAGAGTTCGCTATAATGTTTAAGCACCTTCACATGATGGAATCATTTTCCATTCCATATTTGGCAAGAATGGTAGATTTTCTGGCGTTGGGCTGTGGCACCTGGATATGATATATGTGACGATGAATCCATACCTACTCATGGTTTCTGTTTTTTTATGGGAAACATTAATACTGAATGTTCACCTAAGATGGCACAATGCTACACTGTACATCTAAGTAAATATCCAACTTTCAAAAAACTTGTTATACTCATCAATAATTGTATTCTTGTGAACAGAATCATGAAGTTAAATATAAATTTCCATGTTATGTTTTCACTCTCAATGTTTTTTCATTCATGCTTCCTCTGTTTATCTCTCTACCTCTCACCATCTCCCTCCCCTCCCATCTACCTCTCACCATCTCCCTCTGTCTCTTGCTCCCCTCCTCTCTTACTCATCTCCTCTCTTGCTCCCCTCCTCTCTTGCTCCCTCTCCTTCCCATCCCTGGCATCTCCCCCTTCCTCCCTCTCCCTCTCCCTTTGTCTCTCTCCCTTTATATCTCTACCTCTCCCTCTTTTTCCTTACTCATCCTTCGTCAAACAATCATATAAATTTTAGCGAATCTAGTAACATACTACAGGCTCATTTTCTCTCCTATGTCTCCCTGCCTGTAAATTTGTTCATTTAGTGCCACCATATCTGCTGTACATGCAGAACAGAGCATGCCTGCTTATCAGATCATTGGTTGCTCACTCATCCAACCGCTGTGACAAATTAATTGCCATCGAGGCAAGCTGTGAACAGCTAGCTCCCTATGGGAATTCATCACTACCCTATGCAAGCTATTTTACAAAAAATATAAATTGTAACTATATTAAAGAAATTAAAACCAGACTGAGAATGTAAGCTCCTTCATGACAGTCACAGTTGGTCTGTTTATAGTATATTCAATTTAAACTTAAATAAAAGGGTGCAATCTATAAAGTGTACATATTTGTTTTGACAATCGGCAGCCATTGATTTCCACCTCTATAATTCAATGAAGAGAAAAACAACTTTCCAGCTTATGACTCGTTTGAACGATTGCACTTCCATTTTTCACAACAACAACTAACTCATTTTTAATTGCTATTTATATCACACATTTGTCATATATCAAGCAATGTTTAAGCCTTCCTAGTTGTCTTAGGGTATGTTTATGCTCAATTTTGAATGCAGGATGAGCAATTTGAAATGCTCATCGTAAACGCTCATCGTAATCACAGTTCCGCGGTGTACTGTTTATGCTCACTTCTCTGGCTCCTCCAGGCATGATTCTGGCTCAGAGCCAGAATCATGTCTGGAGGAGCCAGAGAAGTGCAGTGCAGAGTCTGCAGCTTGATTCGCACACATGCACTGCGCACGCTACGTTGACCACATTTTAACGCGTTTAAATGATTGTGCATTTATGCTTCCCCAGAATCGCCGATAGTAAACGCACCTTTTTGTGAATTTACGATCGGCGATTATGATCGCCGTTTTTCGTTGATTCTACATAAATGAGAAAGGACGCAACCACGTTTTGAACTAAACGCATAACAGATGCCTCATTCTGGCCAGAAAAAGCCGAGAACAAACGTACCCTTAGCCTCCTTCTGTAGAATAATAATAGCAAAGCATTGACCACTGCAATGTGCGTACATAATATTTGAACAGATAAGAAGATATAAGACATTTGGCCCAAAACCGTATGGAAATTATGGATTAATAATGCCATTAAAGAGGCTCTTCTCCAGAAATAAAATCTTTCAACTATACCTCTGTGACGTCAAAAGATCCACTTATATCCCTAAATATATACCAATGACGGTGACCTTTCAAACGGCTGTATATGTATGCACATGGATGCATAGATCTATGTACTGCTTTAGTCTAGAGCAGCATGCTTTCACAATATGGTTTGGCTGAGGCTCCATCAATATATATGTAAATGAAGAGGAGTATCAAGACCATATTGAGTATTGGTCAGAACGGTATAGAAGATAGCTAGCCAGGGAATGTATCAATACTAATACATCTCTACTGAGAGCTAGAAGGGAGTTAACTCACTATAAGATGATACCTTAGTTATAAAAAAAACCTCTATTTAGTGAATTTTTATTCAAGTTTAATAGGAAGGCAAGAAATGCATGTAATATACTTTTACAAACAACTAATGCTCTTCTGACTCTAATGCCTCAGTCACACCTTTGCGTATTGCTGCGTATTTATGGCAAGCCGTTTAAACATTTATTCCTATTTTTTGACATTAAGAAATGAATTCTTGATTTCAAGAAATGATTTTCTGTTGTAAAGCATTGGCAATTCTTGAAATCAAGAATTGTTTTATTTCATATCAAGAATTCAATTCTTGATACCAAGAAATAGGAATAAATGTTATAACGGCTAGCCATAAGTACGCTTCAATACCCAATCCAAATACACAAAAGTGTGACTGAGGCATAAGCAAACTCTCCGTTCGATGATGTCCTCTTGTACAACAAGAAATATGAATGCTTGGGATACAAAGCTACATACGGTCATTTGGGCTGAATCAACATAAGACGTGGGTGTCAAGGAGATACTAAAATAGAATACTTGAGTTGGCAATTGGTCAGAAAAATTAAACCGTTGTGCAAACCGTTGCAAACAGGTGATCGCAAGTAGCCTCTGGCAATGTCATACGAAGATCAGTGCATACAGCATTTGAAGGATAAGATGCATGTACACAGGTAAAAAGGTATACAGATACTAAGCTCATTTACACAGCCAAAAAACATTTTGAAAAAACTTAGGTGTGTCTTTTCAACAACAAAAAACATAGGTGTGTTTTTTCATTAAATGAAACACATTTTCACTGTCCAGAGTCAATATATATAAAAGTAACTAAATAGAAACAAAATGTTTATGACTTAATAACAAAAGTAAAGCTAAGCACCACTTAGCTTAATAATGAATGTTATCAACCTTTATACTAGAGGTACTTTAAAACATAAAATAAAACCTTTCTAATAGTTATAATTGACCCTTTTAGAGAAATTCTTCATCATAGTTAAGGAAGATATTCAAAAGAGAGACCTAAAATAATTGAATATACATAAATATACAAGATATACAGTACAACACATGCACATCATTACAAAAATTGGGTCAGGGTTTTCAGATACTTCCTAATCAAACTTTTCAAATATACAAAGAGTAAGCCTTCTTTTATCCTAGGATTAAAGGCACTGTAGAAGAATCATTGATCCATGCTCAAGGTTGGTATAACTTTCTTCAGATACGTGGAGTAGGATTCACACCACAAGGTGTCAATCAGTGCAAAGAGCTGACCAACAAAAACACTGACATTATCATGTAACACAGACATGGGAGGATACCGATAGAAACACTAGCCCACTCCATCTCAATTCTATCACCATTGTAGAGCAAGATTTCTTCACTGTGGTTCTTTTCAATCATTCTCGGCCTTCATAATTATTTTTGAGGGTGTTGTTGGTAAACAGAGTATTATCAATAATTCTTGAGGAGATAGACCGGAAATGTATTACCACTTGTTATTCTTGATGCCTATGAGATAAGTGAATCAATAAATTCTTGTTTAATTTGGGTTACAAACATTATTAAATATGTATCGATAAGTACCTTAAACTATCTTTATGCAAAAAAGCTTGGGTAACTTTACATTCTAATAAACATTCTATTGACTGACTGTTGCTAAGTTGGACACATTTTGCAAATTTTGTTTTATGTGTTGGTGGTGGTGGTGGTGGTGGTGGTGATGATGATGGAAATGATAATGGTGACGATGATAATGGTAATGAATATGATGATGAAGGTGTTAGTGGTGGTGGGGGTGGTGGGGGCGGTAATGTTGACGCTGATAGCTTGAATTATCTTCATTAGACCAAATTTGAAAAATAAAATATAAACTGCATTGTATATGAAACATTTTCCAGTCAATTCAAGATAATACTACTGAAAATTTCCATGACAATTTAATTAAAATTATTTTAAAAAACTAAATATGCAATGAAAGAGCCATAAGCATATTTATATGTCTGACACTATATTAAACCTAATTGTACTCATCATTTATCAATGGTGCCACAAATTACAGGCATCGTGTCAAGTTTAGGATTGAAGCGCTGCCTTACAATCCACAAATTAAATTGCCATTTTACTCCCATCAGGCCATTCTGAATGATTATCCTCTAAATCCCTTTCCAAGGCTTGATACCCCTTCCTATCCCCCCAGACTGGCCAGGCCAGGTTACACTGCCCTTCTGAGAGGATGATGGATATCTAATGGACATCAGTGTGTCCTGAAATGGACATCAGCCTGCCTCTACACACACACTGTATCAAATTTTATATCAATTGCAATATTTCATATTCAAATTCAGACTTAATGTGTGAATTTTGAAGTTCATAGCAATTACAGTTTCATATATATCTTATTTCAAATCCATATCAATTTTACGCATCAAAATCACCCTTAATTGTAATTTGATTTTTGTATAATATCTATTTTCCCGCTTGAAATTACATAACAGTTTTGAATATTGTCGCTTAGATTGAGAATGTACATGTATATAAGCAAGTAAATTTTATGCTCCATCTTATCTTTTTATTTGATGAATGAAAAACACAAACTGATTGTGTTCAACAAAAGATAACCTGAGAAGTAATGACAGATCTATAAATCAATGAACAATTAATTGCGAACAAAAAGCATTTATCTATCAACACAAGGCGGCATTCTGAAAACAATAAATAAAATAAAAAGTATATTTATCGAACATAAGCCAAACTGAACTTACAATAAAGTTGATCAACTGTAATTTGTTGAACCATTGCATTAAACATATAATTTGTCACAATTGGAACAAATAATAATAGGCCAAGGCATCCCCGCTTGCCCCCCCCCCCCAAAAAAAAGGATAATGAAAATAAGTGATCTTTAGAAAGTGAACTGCAAAACTTGAAACAGAAAACACTTTCAAATGATTACCAAAAGTTTAATAAATAATTGATTTATAAGGTTTGAGTAAAGCATAACCTCACAGCATCAAGAGGCCACTTCGCACACTTAAAAAATGGCCAGTTAATAAAATTTACAAGATAATCGCTTTACCATTGGCTCATTAAAATTTGACTGATTTACACATCAAAATTAGCAATCTCCACATGACTTCAGCTGAAGAACTCCTGGAATAATAATCACTACTCAAGGATATTATATGGCATATAAAACAGACTCATGGCAGGAATGAACCAATCTAGGGAAAAATTCACTTAACCGAAGCTGTTGCCATGCCCCCTCCCCCCCCCCCCCCCCCCCCCCGTCTTCCATTATCCTTTCTCTTGTCATCTCTCTCTCTCTCTCTCTCTGCCTCCCTCTTTGAGCCTGATCATGTCACATGATGCTGCTAGTGATGCTAACTACTACTACTACTACTACTACTACTTCTTCTACTTGTATGCTACTTGTAACTACTTACTCTGTTATTGCCATTACAGTTAAAATTACATATTTCTCAAATTTAAAAATTACATATTTCTACATTCTAAAACTGACAAATTACTACTACTACTTCTACTACTACTACTACTTCAACTACTTCTACTTCTGCTGCTGCTACAACAACTACTACTGTTGTTAGTACTACTACTACTACTACTACTACTACTACTTCTACTACCTATTCCCATCACCATCATTGATACAATAACAACTAATGATTATACTACTTGAAATACTACCTCCTTTTTTCTATCTCTTCAGGCACTTTTACTACTACAATTTCTTACTACTTGTTTCCTACTCATAACTACCAATTCTGGTATTACCATTACAATTAAAATTACATATTTCTAGTTTTCTACATTTGTAATTACTGGCTCTAAACAATAACATCACAACTAGTATAGGTATAAGTCCCACCACCACGGTAAAAAGAGCTAACAAAGAATAACCCCTAGAATTTGCGATTTTTTTCATAATTCAATGATATTTGTCAGAGCAGATTGTAAATATCATGGAGAATGCTTCAACTGAAAATAAAATATTCCTAAAATGGTGCAAGCTGCTTCAAATGACTAACAAAATGGTTATTGATAAATGAAAAGATGATGACAAGACGATCTACAATAAAAAGGTTTTAACAAGATTTTTATATAGTCATGAAAATAATTTAGCCGCTTATCACTTGGTCTAGTTGTGAACGTACCATGTTTAAACTTTAAAGCATCCCTAAAAGTTTTAAAGCAAAATGATTCATGTTAGGTTATGAAAAAGAGGATGGAAAATTCTGCAGATTTTCAGTAAGCTTTTAATTTGTACAAAGGCAAAAAAGTGACCAACATTATCATAATTTTAAAACTTGTATCAAAGAAATTACATGACATTCTCATCCTATACAATATGCTTCTCAAACCTTTTGGACTTGTAATTTGTGGATTTATTTCTTGGTATAACCTACACCATCGTGCTGTAATATCCATATTATCAATGACTCATCTCTCTGTTATGCTACTTAACAAACAGATACCCCCTTTTTTTCAATTACTGTACATTCTGCTCAATTTTCATTATTACTAAGAATGTGATATTCATCCCATATACCCTCAATTACACTGACTCATCATCATGATCACAATCATGGGAAGCACAGAGCCTTTAATCATGTACAGTATTAGTCCAGAATTACAGCCTCTATCAAAATACAACTGGAAAGGAGCATGGGTGTCAAACATTATCATTACACACTAAATTTACAAAATGACTAATTTCAAATTGTTGTCTAGAACCAAAACGGCCTTAAATATTTCATAATATATACCCTTCTGACTCTCAGCAAACAAATTCATTTTAAAATATATTTCTAGACAATTGCGTTGTATTTTATGCAAAAAATGTATAAAAAAGTTGTTGATCTTAAGTCATTGGAAATCATTGGCTTAAAGCAGTGTGAGGTGAATTTGAGAGTACTGTCTACAATTTGAAGCAAAGTGCAAGTAATGATGTAATTTACCATTATAGTCATGCCATTCCACATGTTAATCTGAATATTGAGGATAGAGACATCAAAAATAACAATCAATGATATTTCTGTAAGTATAATCAAGCATAGATATACTTGTCACACTCAATACAATTGCATGCAGTTTACAAAAAATGCCAACTCCAATTGGTTATCACTGGTATGACAGAAATTCCTTGTAATATCACAATATATATGTATCATTTATTGCACAAAAATCATGTTTGAGACTTAAGATACTAGAGAAGAAAATGATAAAGTCAGATGAGCTCATGCAAGTCAAACCATTTAACATGGCTGTAGTGTAAGGCTGTAGAGTAAGACTGCACACAATCATGCACACTCAGAGAAGCAGAATCTGCAAAGAAGGATCAACCTTGCAAGAAAAACTATCATACTTCAATTTATTAAGAACCATTGCCTTGGCAACTATATCAATGTATATCTTTTTGCTGATCCATCTTCATAATGACATCTTGAATGTGTGATGTATGAAGGATGTATAGATGATGACAATCAAGATGTGTTAGCCTTATATCAAGGATAGATAGATGGCTATTTTCTCTGTCAAGGATACTAACTGCAATGCATTCTACTCCAGTATTTTACTTCCATAATTTGGAAGTTTATAATCATCGAAGGGCACATACTGTTTAAAAATTGAAAGGGATAAAACACTACCCCTTATGTAGATGTTGTTGTCCTCTACTGATAACAATTATATTAGTTTCTTGGGGAAACAACAGATTAAAAAAAAAAAAATTAACATACCAGTATTACAACATCTACCAAGTAGACAATATTTTGAAACTCTATTGCTGTCTAATTCATCATGTGGCATGAACGATGAACACTGGTAAACACTGAAAAAGCAATTATTTGTTTGGAGAATGATAAACTTATGTTCCAGCTCATTAAATGATGAGAAACAGAACTAGTATTTACTAGTTTAATATTAACATCATGCTTGCTACACTGTACCTCACACTGTGTATTCAATAGGATGCTCTCAGCATTGTGGCCTAGTGAACACATGCTCATTCAGCGGCTCCTTCCCACCCACAGAGCTCCATACGCTGTGGTTCAATCCTAACTCCATCGTAGTTGGTCTAGTATGAACGGGGTTGATCTCTAATCAATTTTCAGGTCTATCTCCCTCCCTCCCATAGCATCAAGGTATAAGGTCAGGGAGAAGGGAGGTTTTGATGACAGATACAATGTGACAAGCTAAATACATGCCTACTACCTCCTCGTATTGATACCACCAGTGCTGACTCAGGTGTAGCTCAATAATCTACAAAAAGGGATACAGGACTCTCTGTTTTTCAAAATTGGACATCTACGATCCTTGGGTGGAGGGTGGAGGTTGTACGTACATGTACATGTACAGGTAAAGGATTGCCAACAGCTCAAGTAAAGACATGAAAAGGCTGATAATAGTTCGCTCCCCCTCCAGCATCCAGCCTCCCCCCGCCCGCCCCCCCCAGATCAGAGAAGAGAAGATGATAAATAGAATAATAATTTATGTGTGAATAATTGATTGGTCATTTTGAATTTGACCGCGTCGTTTTGTTAATAAATTGGTCCCATTTTACAAGTCATTTATTAAGTACTTCATACATATGGTACATATCGACTGCTTGTGAGTTCGCTGATTGAGCTTGCACGGTGCCAAAGACCCTCACAAAGATATTGAAACGAAACCTCTTAGTGTGCTTTGCTCACCTTGGCAGGGTATCATCATCTTCATCTTCATCATCATCATCATCGCCATCATCATCCTTATCAGTGTGTTTTATTGTCTTACAAACAGGTGGCTGCTGAAGAACGATCCAATGACAAAATGGATTCTGACTTGAAGAAGAAAGATGTCCTCCAGGCTATAGCTCATCTCCTGGCCGAACTCAAGGACAAATAGATATTATAAGGCAGCGGACACACTGAACTTGTGGTGGACTGGGAGCCAAGATATTATACAGTGTGAGTCAAAAAAAAACTTTACACCTAGGAAATTACTAGTAATTTAAAAAATAATTTATGAACAGTGAAGGATTATACATCATGTGAAAGAGTATTTTATCCTGCATCGTTTGGTACCATTTTTGGGTGGTATGTGTTCACGCTTGGATGAACAGGAGGTATTGTTTGCGAGAGTGCACAATCGAATTGCGCCAAAGTATTGAATTGAGAGAATGAATTGAATGTATGAAATGAGATGCATTGCAGATGTTTTTTCAGTAGCAAAGTCACACACACACACACACACACACGCACACGCAAATATGAAACACACACACTAACACATCCACCAACACACACGCGCACACGCACAAACAGACGGTTTATAACTTCATATGTGTTGTGGTTTCCTTTTTGAAACCTAGACATCATTACGTAATGAACATTACTGTAAGTTTGCAAATTTCCCAATTGATATCAAAATGGAATTGAAATTCAATCATAATGCCCTTAAATGAAAGTTTTGTGCATTAACATGATAATGAATTGTTTCTCCCAAAGGACTCAGTCAGTCTGCATCTAAATTTGGTATGCGTGTGTGTGTGTGTGCGTGGGTGTGTGTGTGTGTGAGTATGGGTGTGTGTGCGTGCACACTTGTGTGTTATTTTACCTCATTANACATGTCTTATCTGATGTTCTTCCACACTTGCATAATGAAAAATGATAAAGTTCACGAATTATTTTTCACCTCTTCCCACAACTCAACCTTCTCTTTAACAGAGCATTAATGCCTTTCATCCTCTGAACAGACCATATGCACTTGACGCAGTTCATGACCTGTCATATCTAAACTACCTACCAACCAACACTACAGTACAGGTACACAATCATGTAGGTTTCCTACGTACATATGCTTCGATTGTGCCTGGTGGTACTAAAGCTGAGAAAATAAATCTTGTTTTGATTTAGCCACATTAGCTTGGATTATCTTGCATTACCACCCTCCCCTTGGACATTAACGATGGATCAACCAGAAGCTAAAAGCGTGACGAAATAGCACAGGAATCTGATGTTAACGTGCGATATCTACTGCATCAGTCTGCTATCCAGTTTAAATGAAGGTCTATTGATTTCCTTGCCATTCTTTTCACTGTGTCCTTATGATTTACAGGTACATGTACATTAATGTACTTCTCTATCATCATTTATCCCTCTTCTCTCTTGTTGTCTTTCTTTCTATTTCTCTTTCTTTCTTTCTTTCTTTCATCGACTCTATCCTTCATCCTTTGTCATGAAATCTTTCTTCAGTATGTCTGTTCATTTATGTATTCATCTTCTTTTTTCTCTTCTCCACTAAGTCTGCCTTCAAATAAATTGTATTCGATATCCCTGATATATCATCATCTGATCAATTCTCTCCCCTCCCCCCTTCTCTCTCTCTCTCTTTCTCTCTCTCTTTCTCTCTCCCCTCCCTCTCTCGCTCACTTTCATCAATTCTTTATCTCTCTCTCTCTCTACTTGTAATTTGCTATATTCAGCAACATGTTTTAAATCTTTTACTGTACAGACTATCCTTCCTTGTTCCATTCATTTGAGACCTAATCTTCATAACCCATCTTCCTTTGACGAGAATCTTCTTATCTTCTCTTTCTTTATTTCCGCTTAATCTTTTCTCACTATCTCTCTCTGTCACTCTCAAAGCGGTCTCAATGTTCCCTACCACCGCTCTCTGAATTCCCTAGCAGGTTGTGCTGTTCTTTTCATGATGGCTTCTGCACACATACTTGGTAGCAGTAACTGATATCATGGGACCTTCTCTCCATATCAACATCCAATCAAAACAATATATCATAGGGAGAAGTCACAAGAGGATGCAATGTCAACAACTATATGGGAACCACTGCAATACTTAAGGCACAGTCCCATACATAGTGTGTGGTGCAGGAGTGTCGGTGTCTATCAGTATGGATAGTGGTTGCTTACTAATGAAGATGTGGATGTACTATGATCTGCCTTGCTCTCCAACACAGATATAAGATGATAGGAGGCCTCTTGGAAGGGGCATGGACGGCGACTAAAGTTGAGGTGAGTGCCCATCGTTTCAATTGACGTCTAGTCTGAACAATAATCCATCCTAGTCAAACTCCCTCCCTATCGTCTTATCTCTCTCTCTCCCTCTCTCTCTCCATCTATCTCTCTCTCACGCTGTCTCTCTGTCTCTCTCTGTCTCTGTCTCTCTCTCTCTCTCTCTCCCTCTCTCTGTAAAACCTACCTCTAACCTATCCTTTTTATTTCTTCCTTTTTATTTGATCTTTATCTATTCCAATTATCTCATCTTATCAAATTCTCCTCCAGTTTCTCTTCTTTCTATCTTTTTGTCCTTGTCCCTTTTCATTCCCATTTCTACCTCTACTTACACGTTTACTCGTCGTTATACTTTCCTATTTATCATAAACAACTCATAGATTTCAAAATTTCTCCTCTTCCTTTTTTTTTCTTGAATATCTTCTTGTGTTATATTCAGTTGCTTTCCCTTCACTGGATTCTCTCCTCTCTCTATCTCTCTCATCCTTGTTGATCATCACACAGGCCACACATTACACATACACTCAAGCCAACACTATGCATTGAACAAGATGAAAGAACCCGCCCTCTTCCCTCGATCCCTCCACAAATCCTGAGACATAAACACAGTGTAATCCTAGCTGGCACCCATCCATCATGACTAATGTACACAAGTTCACTTTCATAACAGGATAGTTTCTTCACCACTGCATATCCATGTTTATAAAAAACAGAATTCCCAAAGCCAAAATAATGAACATTTATAATATAATACAATTTGTATATTTATCTATTTATGTACATAAATGTACGTCGTTTTGTGACCTACACAGAAGCACAATTTGCCCAATATATGAATTTGGGAAACAGATTTTTTGAGTAAATGCAGTACAATTTTTTTTTGGAAACTTTCTCTTTTAAAGGCGTATTTGTCACAATAGCCTTCTTGCACTCAGCAGACTATATCAGTTAAGAGCCAGAAGATAGATCACACTGTGATAAATCATGTATCTATGCCTTTCTTGCTCTAAGCATATCATCTACAGTATATATTTCACTGGAGATTATAACAACCCAACGATGACGACTCTAATCCAGGAAGATATATGGAGCATTTGAAAATGACCTGTTGAAATAAAAGGGTAAAACAAATTTATGTGCAGGGTCGGCTTGACAACAGAGGCAATAAATCAACCTGTGCGTTAAAACGATCCATCTATCCTACAATGGTAGTTGCATAAACCAATCTGAGAGAAAGAGTCCCCCAGCTACTTGGGTCTCATGCCACAGCTTCTAGTAGCTGATATCTTAATGCAATAAGAGAAATAGAGGGAGAAGGGGTGAGAGAGGGGTGGAAGAGAACAAGTGAGTGGGGGAGAGGGAGAGAGGGAAAGAGGGAGAGAGGGAGAGGGGAAAGGGTGAGAGGTGAGGAGATGGAGAGAAAAGTAAAATAGAGACAGAAGAAAGAGGAAGGGTTATATGACTGGAAGATAGATAGAGATAAAAAAAGAGAGGAGAAAGAATGTAAGAAAAGGGAGAAATGTGTAGACATTGAAACAGTTTGAGATAGAGGAAGAGAATATAGGGAGGCAAGGGGCAGCTTTGCTCATGAAAGTTGGATTCCATAAACAGACATAGAGGTGCTTGTACATGCGCCTACATTGTGGATATTTGTACAGAGAAAGGTGGGGATGAGAAAAGGAAAAGAAAGACATGCATGTACACATCTCAGAGAAAGGAGAAAAACAAATAAATTGAGAGAATATGAGGTACGGGCAGAGAGAGAGAAACACTGAGAAGCGAAAGGTGATATTCAACACTTGTTATTTCTCCAAGCAATGTTTATATTATTGAACCCTACACCCTAGAATATAATTCATATCTACTCTCACTACAGTGAACCTCAACCGCATCCATACAGTCTCCTTTTTTTCAGTACCGATAGACACTATTATTTTTAGAAATGGAATATCTTGGACGAGATATTATCCTCATTTATGTAATTTAGCATGTAAAACAATACATTTGTTTACTCCTTTTCCAACTAGCCCATTGTATACACTGCACTCATGCCTTAAACCCTACACATGTCACCTTACCCAAGTTGCAATTGGAATGTCTACAAATGGAAAAGAGAATATTCACAGTATATATGTATTCATAATTGAGTTCACTGCCTGTTTCATTATCATTAAAACTTGCTTTCATTGGCCAAAAAATGTGATTGATTTCCAGGAAAATATTGAATTGAGGATGACACAATGGGGAATACACAACACAAATATATGTGAGAATAATCTTGTCACTTTTGACTTTCTTTCGCAGGAGCAAATTATGTGGAGTAGCCCTAAGGGATGCATGCACTGGCTGTGATGCAGAATGAATGCAGAAGTAAATGTACCACTTTCTGTATTCACACTGAGTCTGGTCTGAGGAGTCTGAGGAGGAGGAGACACAAAAAGCTACTGCTGTTTTACGGAGGATGAATTTGTCCTAATCATTGAGGCGTGAATGCAAAGACTTGAGGCATTAAATCTGAATTGATGTATTCAAATGTCAAAGCAGCCTCTGTATTGAGTAGCCTCACACACAGGTTTGTGCTTTTCTTTCACCCACTCTGGCATAAGCACACAAATCCTATCTACATGGCTTGTACAAATCTAAAGGTTCGTGTTTGAAAGGATTAAAATTGAGGCTCACATATTCACCCTTTTTTATCGATTCCAAATGACATTTAAACATTCATGAAATCTATACTGCTCTCATTTTGAAGTTGTACTTCACACGACATAAAGATTTGCCAGATGTACCCATGGTTTCCTAGGAGTAAGGACAATATACATTGTACATGTATCCTATAGGAAATGTTAAACACAAATTTGACCTCAAATATTAAAGTGTGAAATGATTGTTTTTATATCTGAACTTTAATCAATAGTTTCAGCATTAATGGGCATGTGACTCTTCACATCAGACTACAGCAAAAACAGCATCAAATTGAATTGTAAAATATATGTAAGACTGATTCAACATCAAAGGTAAACAAATTCATGCCTTTTGGGGCCTAATTATTAAACAGGAGATGAAATGACATTGTAAAATGAGAGACCTCAAAGCAAGTGTAAAATGAGAGACTAAACACTGTCAAGTTTATCACATCAGCACTTAATGTGTGTAATCATTGTGTGAAATGAGTTTGTTGTGAAGAGCAGCTGCACTTTCTTTTGCCCACATCTTGTCTGACGTTAAGAAAATCGAATCTGATTCCCTCTTTTCCTGCACACCTTCCTACATGTCGCTGGTATAGCCTGATTTAGAAAAGCAATCCATGTCTGGTGGATATTCAGCTGAGTTTAGTAGACGTCTTCAATAATGAATGATTGGTTTAATATCCCCATGCATAGCAACTCTGAAATGTTCAGTATCCAACCAGCTTTCTTTGATTTGCATCTGTCAACATGAAGCTTCCATATTGTCATTGAAAGGGGAGGGGAAAAAACATTTTGCCTAAGGTGTATCGTTTTCTGACATTCAAGTTGAGTGTCATTTTCTTAAATACAGGTCTAAATGCACATGTTTGATTTCTGTAAAGAGAAACTACAATTTATTGATTTTTAATCATAGAACACATTCAAAACAAAGAGAAAGTTTCCTACCGAAAATTACATTTGAAAATGCAACTTTAGCTCGATGCTCCATGTAAATCAAGAAGTCATGAATTTTTATCACTATGAGCAGAGACATTTTATATTCACATCATGACCTCCCATCTCCTATGTTACAACCCCATTAGCCATTCTCAAATGTCTTCTTATGTTCCTACTGCCAGCAGACAAGTCTACCTTCCTACATGTTGTGCACAACCCCTGTGCAGGTCTCCTCTTTACACATGTGACTACAAGAGATGTTTGAAGCTTGCACAACTCATAAAGCTTCTATAGGCAATGTGAGTACAACATTGGTATCAGTTGGAACGGACATAAAAATATAAAATTACGGCTGATGCAATCATTATTAGAGTTTGAATGGGCTTGCAAGCAACTAATGATCATTCAAACTGCAGTACCATCACCAGAGCACATAAAGTAACTACATTAATATGCGAGAGGTATATCATGTACGTGTGTGTCTAAAATTCACTTATGTCATTCCTTTTACCCCTGAAATATGTCACTGAAATAGATCTCCTATGATCTACATTAATAACATGAAACATATAAGATATACATCTACAAGTCTTGACAGATACATATTTTTTTTAATTATATGTACCTCCAACAGGATTGCAAAGAAAATTCAAAATATCACCCAAGGGTAACATCAATAGCCCTGTCCATCTCCTTCAGCAATGTGTGAGCATTACAAGGATAATTCGAGGATGATTTCTTTTGGCAAAACAATATTTAAAAATTGCCAAATGGTCTCACTCCCACTGTATTTCAAAAAAATATGAAGGAAAAAAAAGTCTGTACTTATTTCTCAGATTATCTCCTCTAGCTGTCTCGAACTAGAGGCAAATAAATGAAGATACAACCGAGTACATGAACTGAGAACAAGGGCCATGTTGACAGCAAGAAACTATGATGATAATGCCCTCTAGACCTGGTCAAAGTCTTAATCAATAAGAATTTGTATGCAGAGACTTTCAACACAAAAATCAACTCAAAGGGGAAATCAATGCCCTATAATATCCTATGGAATCACATTTTGACTAAATAATATGTCATGGTAATCTTCCATTTCCATAGGTGAAGACACAGAGCTACTGAAACTGCATTTGGTTGCTTCTCTGAAAGTCTTTGCAATCGTGTTAGAAAGGGGGAGAACTCATCACGCTTGGATGCTAGGCTACACACCTCTCATGATGAGGAGAGAAGGATGAGATGATGAATAAACCAGCTGGATGGTGGTAACTCAGGCTACTGGAATGCATCATTAGAGGGTACATTATGAGCCATTAGTGCCTGGTCCGGTGACTGATGCAACGTCTACGCTAGCTAGCTTGACTATTGCTACTGCTTGTGAATGGATTGCTTGCGTTTTTCTGATTGTTCTTGAAGTGTTAGGTTTAATACTGCTTGGACACCATGGACATGCAAGATCTTGACAACTCCTGAATCAATTGAATGCATGACATGACCAAAAGAGATTTGCTATGGGGAACTCTACGCTGTAACCATGTTGTAATACCTCATATATATGCAACCAATCTAAGCCTATCCTAAATAAAACTATGACAATTGTTTTAACAATATTGCCCTTTTTTCTTTCTTCACCTTAATAAAATCAAATTTCTCTGATGTTTGAACTTTATGTCTGTTTCGAACAGCAAGAAGAAATTCATGCTTTACTTTGTCCCCATATAATAGACACGATATCAACATTTTGGTACTTTACAAATTCCATGGCAATACAACTGGAAACTGCTGTTGATATATTCAGAATATAATCCTTTAATCTATGTACGTACAGAAATCCTCTGCTGAAAAAATTCTCTTACAGTATGCCTAACTGAAAATTGTCACTTCCCGATGATTCCTCAACTTAGTATGCTACATTAATAAATCTTGTCGCCAGACCACAAACTTAATTACGCATGGCTCATAAGGCTTTGTTTGCACACACACATTCACATAGAATTGATCAAACAATGTCCCATCTGTTACATAATATTAAAAAGCCAATGTGATTCTAATGATGTCACAACAAAAACCACAGTAAAAATCTGATGTCATAAACAGTTCATCATCCTCCGATGTTGACAAAAAGATATTTATATGATGTAAGTCTATCTACAGAAGATGTAGAACTACTTCATAATAATTTATAAATTTATATTATTACTGACTTAAGAATATTGTACAGGGAAAAAATTAATGAAAACATGTCAGGGGCTACTTTTCATGCTTGCTTGCATGAAAATAAACACGCTTTAATTTGTTTTGCATTTAACTCTACACACATTTTGGGGCTCTTTTTTACTTTCAGGGGCTCTTTTGGGCATTTTGGGGGCTAAATCGCCATGAGTTCCCGTGCATTTTTTCCCTCTGATATTGTAGTGATCTATTTTTTTTAAATTCCTCTTTCCTCTTTAATTATATGAGAAGCTGTTTTATCTTGCCAAAAAATCTGCTTCTCAGTCATAAACTCCTCAGTTGATCAAGACTAGTGTAACTCTTGTTAGGGTATGTGTAAACAAATTGTATGAGCTTATTTCTGATTATAATTACCAAACAAAATCAAACATTTGATCAAAATAATGTTTAGTAATTCTATACTGCTGTCTTCATAAGATCTGAAACTATTCTTTCAAAAAAATTCCAGAATGTTACCTGAAACATCGAAATACAAACATTCCTCAAGACAGCCTTGCTTTGAATAATATTGACACATACATTCTGATGGGGATGCTCACATCCAGCCCCTACTTTCCCCTTTAATTTGATTCTTTTCAAGTTATTTCTTTGCATTTGTTTCCCAGAGTGCAACAGTTTAGTGTTGCATAAAGCAATGCTCAGAGAACCAAGATATCAAAGTTATACATACATTTTGAAATTGGGAGAGCATCAATCCCAAAGTTCCGGGTTAGCTCTTCAGCAAAATTAGTGAGCTTTGTTTACCTTACACTTAAAGGGGGAAATGAGTTTGTTTGTTTTTTGTTTTACCTATCTTTCGAATTGTATAGTATCTGGATTTGGTCAATGATGAGATTGATAAAAACAACATCACTTCCAAGTAAAAAAGATACATTATACAGTGGTGCACAAATGAATAGCGAAAGAGAAGGAGCATTCATGTATTGTTTGCATTCAGCGTATACATAGCAGTTGTATCTTCCTTGTATATATGCAGAGCTCACATCACATTTAGCAATGGGTTTCTGTGCTTAGACCGCCCAGGGCCTTATTCTGTGGTTGGAGCCAGCGTTTTATCAGTCGTTGAACCTCATCAATTTCCACTCAACCTTCCCTCTACGTGATCACTCATAAACAGGCAATACGGGAGGGAGAGGATCGTTACATCTTATATGCAAGGGGAGGGGGGTAAGAGGAATGGATAAGCAAAATAATTTTTTTGGGAAGGGACAAACTGAAATGGAGAGAAGCTGCAAGACGTTGACCAGAGGTATCAAGCAGAGACAAGTGCATCTGACAAAAACAAAATATTGGTTACTTTCAGGGACAGATACATGTACATGTAGGTCCCCTTCTTCCTTCCCTCCTTCCTTCCTTCCTTCCTTCCCTCTCTCCCTTTCAATCTCACTCCCCACCTCTTTCTATCTTTCTTTCCGTATTTCAAAATCTCTCTGCTGGTCATTTCATTTAGGAGCTCAGGACTGAGTGGCTAAGGACTTAAGAGCCCTTCAGCCAAACAGCTGTTTTGACCAAAGAGACAGATGTTTCTATTTTGATGCTTTTTAATTGACTGTTCCAATTCACAGACCTGGCTCTTTTAATTCCCTATTATTGACATAGAACACAGATTGATAAACCGTATCATCTGAATAAATTGTTCTTCCTCTCAATTCAACTTGTATCAGTCACACAGGTCATGTTTCTCCTGTCTTGAGGGACTTGTACATTTGTATAAAAAGTAGGAAAATAAATTCTACTCGATTGTTTGACCCGGAGCATACCTGCCATACCATCATTCCTTTCTTCTGTAAGCCAATCACATGATTAAACACAAGCATATTTAGGTGTATATTCAGCCTTTTAAGTTTCTCATAATACAGTGCTGATGCCCCATACATCATAGAAAACACATCAAGTTGTAATCATACAGTACATGTAAGTCAGGCAAAAACATTTCAGTAATATTTGTTACAAAAATTAGGTTAAAATAGCTGTTTCCATAGCATTGTAAAGACTATATTTCAAAATGCATACAGGCACGTGTACAATGATATTCATGTAGCACCGTGTACTGATACATGGTAATGACCTTCATGCTTAGAGAGTTTCTATGAATGAATAAAAATAATGTTTTTCTTTGTTAAATATACAAAAAAGAAAAGTACACAAAGTGTAACAAAATATTGGTCTAAGATCTTTGCTTTCTTCTTTTGTTTCCATCCTCTCTTTCTTTTTCAAATGTACATGTAGGTTAAATGAAAAGTGAACAATTTTCAGACTTTGTAGACAGTGGGCAGGCTGCAGAGAGTGACAGCTAGACTTCAATCCAGGGTGTGATAATAGTATTGTGCTGTTAAAAAGTGTCCTTGGAATGTGCGAGAGGGGAGGAACAGCCTGGGATGTAAGGCTATCTTAACACACAAGCATTTCAGTACCCACACACACACACTTGTGCCATCATTCAATCCTCATCTATTCATTGCAAATTTGTAGCACTGTAGGCGCCTATTAGCTGGGTTCAAACCACACAAACAAATCTTTCACTGCTTGAATCTCAATAACTCCCACACCATCTGTATATTGTAGGTTGCCGGCAAGAAGGTCATTAATGCCATTGACAAGATACGCCCTTCTGCCCTTCTTGGGACAGACGATTTAAAAGGAGTGAATCAACAAAGGTGATATTTCAAATCTATAACATAATAGCTTCCTTCAAACCCAGTCTGAGCCTGGACTCAATCCCCTTTGCCAATGAACATGAAGGAGTACGAGAGCACATCCCTCTAACATTCAAATGGGACACCCATTTATTTTACTAAGAGATGGGAAACAGAATATCACCAAGATTGGGCTGGGGCGCAAGCCTAGCATCTGATAGCATCTAATCAGTAATAATTTGCGGCACGTTTACAGCGAGGAATATCTTTTGCTGGATACTTCTCATACATCAGGTTTCAACTGCTAGGAATGCATTCTGGATTCTAAATCAAAGACACTATCTTTTAAAGGGATGTACTGAACTGATAAAAGAAAAGATGTGAAGGATCTTCTTCTTCTTTTTTGCCAAATGGAAGAACATTATCTACTGGTACAATGCAGCTTAAAAGTAATCTGAGGATAATATCTCATAGAATTTCCTTGAGCAGGGGGGCGTTTCACAAACTTGTCATCAGAGAAAAATGACAATTTGTGTTATAAGCTACTGAAATCTTTGCTTCTGATTGGTTATCAGCAGATTTGTCACTGATTTTTGTTAGTTGTCGTTGAAAAAGGGCTTTGTGAAATGCCCCACAGGTCTGGATACTGCATTTTGTGTCTCAGATATGAATACCAATATATGTGTGCTATGCTTTTTCTATTATTACTTCAAATCTTAAGTGATTTTGGAATGAGTATGATAAATCTAAAAACCCATAAATCTATTTGTCTTTCCTACATAATAAACAAAAATGTCTTTTGGACAATTCATTTCAAATGTAACTCTACCACCAGAAGTCAATACCACCTTTAATCCCCATGGCTTGAATGAATCGTATTGACACTTATACCGGTAGATGCAATATGAAGAGTTTGATTCCAAGCTCACGTTTTTATATTGACCTACTATAATGGCTTACATCCGCCCAATACAGGGGAGGGGGTGTGGTGTCTTCACAATGGTGTGAATGGACAATAACTCCATCATGTTGTACTGACCTTGAACAGATAGAAACATCAATCTATGAACAAATGTTTCTCTGTAATTCTGTAAAGAAGGATTTTGTTTAAAGTCTTCTTGTCATCCTTATTGAAATATATATTAACACTTAGCTGGGTGGTGGACTAGCGGTATTAGATGGGGTACAAGAAAGTACTTTTCATCTCAATATAAAGCAGTAACACTGCCCACAATTGAAAGATATCCTTGATCTACATCTACATGTACATAATCTTGTTTATATTCGCATGAGAATGTACTTAAGAAGTTTTTGTAGCAAAGACTACCACAATGAACTTTGAGTACTAAGAATGGGATTCTATGGATTCTCGGACTAGTCTCTGTCATGTACCCATACCAAACAAACAATGCTGGAAAGGTACATGTACTTCACACAATAGACAGGTATTTATTCCATTTCCCATCAACAAACCTCTGCATATGATGTGAGATCACTTCTGATCAAAATCTCAAGATATGAAAGAGAGAACCAATTATATTCAAACTTTAATCATAGCAAATGCTTAGGAGATTCTGTTCGATTTATTCACCAATAATTGACAGTTCCCAGTCAAAAGTATTGAGACCTATTTTTATAGACCAACATCCAAAAAGATGGCAATGCAAATCTAAACAACAGAAGTTCAGAAGGAGTGCACTATTTGCTCAGAGAATTTTGATGCATTTTGTCCATTTGTTGTCTGCATGGAGCCCAACCTATTGAAGTTTTCTCATTGGAGAGACATGAAGCGCCCACAGGTCTATTCTACACTCAATTGTCGATTTCCTTGCACGCACACAATGATTTCCGATTTCAAAGCGGCCTTCGGTCGTAGTCAAAATGACACAAAAGTTCAAAGAACAGGGTTTCTAAGCTTGCACATGTCTGTATTTAAGAGGCAAATGATATGAATGTAGAGTTTTCATCAAAGCATTCATAATGCACGGCTAAATATCAAAAGAGAATGTTTGTTTTTCCTTAGCTGGATCTGAATGAAATGGCAGCTGCTTCAGTCTAAGCAATGAAGGGATGAAGACTTTCTTTTTAATGTCAAAAACTTTTATTCTGAAGTGCCAAATAAGCTTCTTCATAAATTCCTACAATAGTATTGATAATTAAATATCAAAATAGATAAGGACTTCATATTTCAATTTTTCACATTTCATTTGGTTAAATTCCTGTTTCCAAAGCAAGTTTCCTTTCTCCCCTCACAGTGTATGTACACATGTTCATAGTTCAAACCACGCCTACGATTTGAGCAATACCCAACGGACACTGAGAAGCTAAATGTCAAGATGGCTACCAGTACATTCATTGTATCTACACAGACTGTATCAGATCAAGAACTTCTTGATCAGATCAGCCACAAACTGAATAGAAAGGAGGCGCTCAAGGCAATCCTCAAAGAAATTGACATCTTTTAAGAATTTTAGAATCCTGTTAATATGGAAAGACCCCTAATCTACCCTCTCTCTGCACAAAATATTTGTCTACGGTTGCATCGATGGTTGCATGTAGCAAATATGTGGATGGTTATTTTGGCCTCTAGCACTGTGTATCTGCTCTCATACAAACAGGCCCAATGTATGCACAGCAGTTTCTTACACAGTGTCCCCACTGGGCTTCAAAGGCTGTGGGGTCTCTTATGCAGTGGTGTGCAGCCCCTACAGCCTGGATATCAGTCAGTCGCATGATTGTGTGAAAATTGTCCATTTGCGTTGCTATACAGGAGAGCCCATGTATGCACAGCAGGCTTGTACAAATGTTCCCACTTTCAGAGACAGGTATTTCCTTAAACCACAATAAATGAAATTATGTCTGGTGAATGATTGGCACAATCTTGAATGCTTACCAAACATGACGAATTGACGATGATGACAAGGAATTCACATTACCAAAATTGAACCAAACCATGAACATGTGTCTTGTATTGTCATAAATCTGATTGATTGTAATAGAAAATAACAATCCATATTGTCTGTTCACTCGACGGAGCACATTCAATGTGGCTGTAGTTAAACAGCTTCATTCTCCCTATCTCTTTCCCTCTCTCTCTCTCTCTCTTTCCCTCTCTCTCTCTATCTATCTCTATCTCTCTGACTCTTACTCTTCCTCTCTTTCTCTCTTTATCTATCTATCATCTCTTGCTTCTTTCTATGTGTCTCCCTGTCTCTGTGTTTTGCTCGCTCCCTCTCTCACTTTCTCCCTTCCTTTTTCTTCCTTTCTCTCTCACTCTCTCAATTATCACTTGTTTGTCTAAACATGCTTCATCTCCTCTCTGACAATCATTATTCTCCAGATAGAACATCAACGATCCAAACAGACAGACAAACATCAAATTACACGCAAGAATGCATTCTGTTTGTCAAATAATGCATGCATTTGTTATAAATACATTAGGCTCTTCAGGTAAGGTAAAATAAAATTCAAAAGACCTGAATGAGGATATAAATCTTTGAAAAATAACTTTGTGGTTGTCATAGCAAAAACCTCAATAATCAGTTGGAACCTCAATAGAGTGGCGGCTTTCAAGTTCAAAATACCACATTGGAATTACTTGTGCAGTGTCTGGCAAAAGAGGGTTGGCTTTTGATATTAAGATTTTTGTCGCTGTGATGAGGATAACGTCAGATAAAATGTTAGAACTGAAAAGTTCAGTTCACCTCCCTTGTTCTTTTATATCAAGACTCCTATCTGTATATTCACATTTATCAAATAGGAGGCCTACCATTTGATAACAGCATGGCTACAACTGACACACAAAAAATCTGCCTTTTAAGTCTGACTAAAGAGAATTGAAACTTGACACAATGTGAATAAGAAACAGTTGAGTGTTTGATATATCATCTGTTGGGAACAAGAAGGACATTCATTAAATGTTACAGTATGACTTGATGCCCAATATAAAAAAACAGATGATATACAAAACAACAAATATAGAAAATATAAACATTTCATGGAAAGTTGGAATAAATATTCAAAATGGAATGAACAAACACCAATGAAACCCAAGATGGTTGATATATCACGCATGTACTCACCCTAGGAAAGACGATGTTATACTCTGACTGTGCTTTGTACTCTGCTGCTAGCAAGCTACTTGCTTGCATGCTAATTACTGTCACCTCATCTTCATGGTATTCTTTGAACTTGGCATATATATCCTGCAAAGGGAGTAGAGAAACAGAGAAACCTAGTATCATCATCTCTGATACAATAGGAATAGGAGAGTGCATTCACAAGGTGTTGTGTTAGGTTTGTAATTTTGTCATGAAAAATTCATGCTAATAGTAAAAAACCATGTGGTTTAAAAAGTAGCAACACTCCCAAAAAAAGTAGAGAAGGTGCACACATTGTGTCCATACAAGGAGCCAATGATCAGGAATGATAATCACTGTAAAAATCTTTACAGAACAAAATGGTATTGGTTTTACAGTACCAGTATATAATTAAAAAAAACAGGAATTGCAGAGTTGTAGTGCAATTGTTTTCAACCAGTGCTAGCATGCAGAAAAAAAAACTTTAAAATATGATATTTGATTCCTTTCTCAGACTGACACTTTCATTTATTCCATCCCCAAGAGAGAGAGAGTATCAAACAAAACTTTGGAACTATTTCTGTTTTGACTGAAATCTAGGATCTGGATGCACTTTTCAACCTCTACAGTTCAGAAGCAACAACAGAAATATAATCAGGTGTGGATTCTTGGCCAGGATTCCCCTCAGTTCTCTATAATCACCCAACAAGCCGCTGATGGTAAAGTCATATGCCCAATGTCCACGCTTAAATTGAACTTTAGATGCGCGGTCACGATCTATTACAAGCCTCAGCACTTTACAAAGGCAATGTATGATTGTACCCATTTCTATGACATGTACAGAAGTACAGGCTGGTCCTCCCAAGGGATTATCAGACAAAATATTGAGCTGAGGTGAGTTCATGGTTATTTCATATCAAAGCTTTCTATTCTAGCTTTATAACAATTTTAATATATTGAGCTGCAGCATGACATAGATTATCCTACACTGTAGCCTATTAACCTATGAAATCATGTTTCTTAAAGTACATCTTTTCTTATATGAACTACATGTACGTACATGTAATGAGTAAGGGGATGTCTTTTTATTTTTTTTCTGAACAAGCTAGAATTAACCTTTTTTTCTTCTTCAAGTCAGGTATATAAATATGACCATTTTCTTTTGGGAGGAGGAATACCGTTTTTTTTAAACAATCATTCCTCAGATTATTAGGGTGAAAAGGTATTTTTGAAATGAAAGAAAAAAGTGGGGGAGTGGGGGTAGGGCTCAAGAATGAATCTTATTTTCTTACACAGACACTATACAAAGGCACAAAAAGAAAATTTTCTGAACTGCAAAATTCAATATTATGAATAATTAATTAAATCTAGACCTCTCATAAAATTAGCAAAGGTTTGTTCACAACATTTTCTGATTTAAAGTAGTTTTCAGAGCTGGTTTCAGATTAACAGAGGGTAATTTTGCAGTGCAGTCCTGGTTTCTGTAATTAAATCTGCCAAGACAGGGTCCTACTTGTTACTGTATATATGAAGGAATGGGGATGGAGCAAAGAGTGGTTTCAGAACAAGAATGATGAGGTGTTTATGACTTGCCTGACATGCAATGTGAATATTTTTCATCCCCTTTGATTGAAAGCTTCACATCCATAGGCAGATCCAATCTCTTTCCAATTTAAATTCCAATGCATCATTGCCAATTCACCTGCCACTTATATTCCAATCTTTCCCACTTCATCCCCCTCTCCCACTCTCTCCTGGTTTAATTGCTGGGGTAGACCTCAGCTCCTTTCATCACCCTTTCATCTTATTCCTCTTCCCTCGCCCTTATATTATCTTCATATGTTTCCTACCAATCTATAAAGCCCGCCCCCATTCTTATTGTCCCTTCTCTCCTTAAAGATCTTGTTCATGTACATGAGGGCTCTTTCTCTATGTAGCTTTACATTCTCTGCACAACTTATTCTGTACTTGAAACCATCTCCACAGCAAAAGTAAACTCTCAAACAAAAACTGACACTATCATCATATTTTTAATAGTAAGCTCAAGAGGTGAAAACATATATATATTACTTTAAAATGGGGGGGAAAAGGTATCACCGCCACCAACATCACCACCACCACTAGGCCCTAACCATTACCACAACTACCCTCACCAGTCACCACCACCACCACCTTCATCCATCACAATCATCATCTTCATCATTTCAATCATCGTAATCACAGCTGTTACTACCTATGCCTTACCATTCCCATAACAAAACTCATCAGCTGTGACTAAAAATATCTCTCCTCTCCTACAACTCATTCTTCATACCCTCTCCATACTTCTTCACTTGACCATTTCATTATAAAAGTAGCCTGGCCATCCCAATCACAGAGCCAATTTCAGTTCCCGGTCACTCCATCAAATTTACCCCCAAAATACTGATCACCTCCCCAGTCGCCACAATTTCTAATATTTTCATCCTCGCATTGCATATTATCCACCTCTGATTAATAATGAACATATGCGCAGTGCCCATTCCTCATTCTGAATAGGAAAACATGTACTATGAAATACAGAGTGTATTTGATGACATTTGATTAACAGCATGTTGGAAAACTGTATAACTGTTGCATTTGAGATGAAAGCCCATTCTTTTCCTTGTGCAAATGATGATTGGAAAGGAATGCATCAGTTTTAATGCCTGATCAATTTGATTCAATTCACGTTCCTGACAAATAAAAAGTGACCATATTCCATAATGTATGACATGTGTTAGATCATTTCCTGTTGTTTATTCCTCATACTGTAAACTTGGATACCATCCCAGTTCCTTCTTGGAACTTTCCCCCAAATGAGAATCAGGCAGTATGCCTAATATGTGCCATCAATTTTGTTCTCCGAAGTCAATACAGTTGCCTGCATTTATATTTATATTTTAGTTATAATCTATGTTTATAATGTGTGAGTCTCGTCAAAAGGTTTTACCCTTCATTCATGTAAGCATGCAGAACAGATCGTCAGGCAGTAAAAGTCAATAATCCCTTGTTCTTTACCATTAACTGTAACCTATGTTTTCAATTATAAACCATGTTTAAGATTGCTTGACTTATCCTTGAGATTGTGATGCCTGAACATGCATTTTGGTTGCCGAGGAACAAAGATAAACAGAGAAGACAGTTAATAGAACTCACCTTAAGGTCTGTACTTGCTCTATCATAAACAGCTGTCAGACACCCAGGTCTTGTATCTTGGACAAATAAATCCTCATCCACATTTTGAGACGCCTTGTAGTGGTCTGTAATGTTCTTAAACTCCTCCAAGGATGACACCGCTGTAGGAGAGAAGAAATAAATAAGATACAACTAATGAGAATACAGAGTAGAAGATATTGATGATTACCCATGGTATCACTACCTAGGCCTAGGGGTAAAAGGAGCACTGACCGATAAGTGGACATCCTTTTTAATGCAGTGAAAATACATGTCAATCATGATTAGGGCAGAAATCTATATAACACCATCAGTGAGTGAAAAGTTAATTACAAATCCATTTCATTTAAATGGATGATGAATGCAAATGATTTCTTTAAATCCCATTTCTCAGAGAGAGATGAGATAGGTAGTGGGAGATGATACATATACTCTCAACACAGTGCAACCAATTGAGAGGGGGAATACTTCTGTCTGGTAACCAGACTAGCATATCTCTATGTGCCTGGCAGAAGGGCATTAGAGCAGGGACAATCTGTGAAATTTGGTTGAATAGGATTTGCCTTTTAAGTTTAATGACATATGTTGTGGCGACAATTGCTGCTCAGTTAAGTACCTGTATACACTATCGAATTGTAACCTCAACCCTGTGTGTGTAAAGCCTAATCATACCACTAATCTCAAGCTCAACCTTAGATCCTTCACAAAACAAAGCCTGCAGCAAGTAATGCCTGAGTAAGTATCAGATCATTCCCTTGGCTAGTGCCCTTCTGTTAGTCACTTGACTTCTATCATGCCAGGATCATTAATACACAAGGCCTCTCAGAGAGCAGGGTTTCAAATCAAGCTTTCAAAACGTTCAAAAAGCTATCACTTTAGCAATGTTGGACTTTTATCTTGCCGAGTACAAGATGTGCTTGAAAGCGGGAGGAACTAGTTAAACATGCCTATTGCCATTTCCTCTGTGAGATCCCATCGAAGGCCATGCATGAGTAAGGAGCTTTGGCCTCACGCTCACTGGCAATGGGATATGAAAAGTGACAACATGAACGGTGAATTTCAAAAGGAGTAAGAGTTTGACGGAAGGCGATTTTGGGTGACTGTCTCAGGAAGAGACGGACTGACAAAACATCCATCCAGAGTAGGAAAGATTACTCATAATGTTCTAGTTGAATGTCACACACTCCTCAATCTAAACCAGGCTAGGCCTTGTAAACTTAGGTTTACAATGCTACGCAGGACTACAACGCGACTACAACAGAAAAGATATGTTTCCAAACCCTATCCTTCAACAGAGAGGGAGTTCTTTGCAAGAAAAATTATGACCAGTATATATATTTAGATCAAGCAGATGTAATTTATGTCTGCAGGAAGGCATAACATAGCTTCAGTGATTTGTAAGAATAAATGAATTCATCATTCATCAAACCTGTTATTAATGTAAATGCTGGAGACCAATTTCTTGCCCAGGACATTATTGCCCAGCTGGGATTTGAACCCTAAACTCTTGGATTTATACTGTTTTCACACTGGCAATATTTTGCTTAACCCCGTACTATAGGTGGGGTTAAGGGGGGGGGTGGGCTTAGCCCCACCTAGAGTACGGGGTTACTAGCCTATTCCACTTTCTGTTCAGACTGGTTTTTACCAAAGTGGGCTAAAGTTGGCTAACCCCACCTATAGTACGGGGTCAACTAACCCTGCAAAATAGCAGGGCTAACTCCGCAATTGTGGTGCTAACTCCTGCTAACCCCGCAATTGCGGTGCTAAGCAAATGAATGAGAACAGAAACGAAAAATAGTCCGGTACTACGCAATGGAGCGTATCGCAGCTACATGGCCAGATGCAAAGTATGTCCAATCATAACATTCACGATATACGGGTTAAAGAAATGCAGTGAGAACAGCGGGAATTTTCTTATTCCGGAATAGGCGCTAGTACGGGACTAAAAACAGCGTGTGTGAAAAGCCAAAAAAATAGTCCGGGGTTAAGGATAGTCCGGGGCTAAGCAAAGTCCGGGGTTAAGCAAAACCAGTGTGAAAAGAGTATTATAGTCCTGTGAATGAACCACTATACCACACCTCAAATGTCCAGACAACTGGGTCGTAAATCGTGATGTCAAGCTTATTCATCCTGGTAAAATGCATAAATACAAATACTGAATGGTTTCAGGACATAAAGTAAAAGTACATGTACATGTACATCCATAATCTTACGTTTGGGAAAGAAAAGACCTGGATGTAGAGCAATAATTCAGCCCTAGAAACATCCATAAGGGTTCTTAAAATATATATTGTTTATAAGAGCTCCAGGAAGAAATATAGGGCCAACTAATCTAAAAAATTGCTTTTTATGAAATTATCCATTTTTTCCAAAGAAACCCTATAAGATCTTCTCAGTATAAAAAGAAGTAACCTAGCCAATTTGGGGAAAGATAAGTCTAGAATATAACCAGTGAGCAAATAAAAAGTAGAATAAAATAGAATATGAGGATAGTGAGAAGAGGAGATGAGAGGAGGACGAGGGAGGGTGGGTGTGTAGGGCAGGATATAGCATTAGGCCTGTAGGGACTCGAGAAATGAAAAGGGAAATTGGCACTGCACCCTCCCTTAGATCGGATCAAACAAAAATCAAATCTGTTTGCTCACATGCGTCAGCACAATGCATTCTTTTTCAATCTCATTCATTTCAGTAGGCATTATCCCCTAATTTATTCATCAGATAATCCAACACAGAGAGTAAAGAAATGGGTCCCCAACGGGCAGGCTGGAAAATAAATTTGGATCCCCCGTTTCCTTCGATATGTATCTAACATGTCACATAGTTTTCCTTTTGCGTCATAGCGATTAAATCCTAACAATTGCATCATATCTAGAGGGGTTGATATTTGCACCTATTCATCTGAAATGGTTGATAAAGAGGATTATATCAGTGCAGAGCCTTGGAGTATTGTTTGGTAACACTAACAACTTACGGATATGAGCTAGAAGGCATTCAATCACAAGATTCCGTCTAGTCTAATGTATGACATGCGCTACATTGTATGAACAGTAGACAGCTTTGTGACTCTATATCTTCTGAAGTGCACTTTATCAGCTCAGTCTGTACATTGACAATGAGCCTTCATAGAAATACACTGCAAAATAGATGAGGCTGGTATTTCACAATCAAAAAATTGTACCTTCAGTTTATAACATGCATGTTCCTACCCAGTTTGGCTGAGTGATGAATATGTACACTGTAAAGTAATGCAGCGCACAGAGACATATACAAGATACTTTACTTTAAAATACAGCAAATCAATTAATGTTTTTACTATGCTTGCTTTCCTAAGCGTGACTTTATACAGGATGAGCATATGACTCAACTTTGAAATAAAGTGTAACTATATATTATGTCTGGATATGTTATAAGAATTATTTTCCAACTAATTGTCCTAATCAACTCAATTTACTCTGAAAATAATTGACATTGAATATTGAACTGAGTCTCTGAATGTAGTGGAATTTGGTATAAATCTATATGTAAATGTAGCCCTAAGCTACAACACATTTAGCTTGTGTTAGCTTTATAGCTGTGAATACAGAACAGAAGTACATTCACTTATTACAGGTGAACTTTCTTGCTTATTGCTAGACTTGTAGGTTGAGGGTGTGTAATGTTGTCACATTCACTGGCTTACTACATATATTGATCTACAGGTAAGCCAGGTTTATACAGCTGTGCTATCCCAGTTATCATGCATGATGGTGGAAAGACATCTATTTATCTTCCACTCTGCTTTTCAGATTGGGAAAAAAAAAATTGACAGCCATTTTGTATACTTGTGATAAAATCCTCAAAATTGTATTACTTTGGATAATTCAACAACAAAAAATTATGTGCAAATATATCAAGAAGAAACAACTTTAATTATCTAAACTAAACTACATGTACATGTACATGTAGGCTTGCGGGGGCACCATGTGAGAGAGAGGGAGGATTGAGGAGTCCTAAAAAGGACTCACGTTAATCTTTCTGAGGGTGTAGTCCTGAATGTACATGTACAGCATTGCCATATAATATCAAAGAATGCTACTTTATTAATCCTACATATACTTCTGCAGAGAGCCAGAAGGATGTTAACAATATATAAGCACTTAACAATTTAACATATACTTAAAATGTTTGTCTAGTTAGCAACAGATGATACAGAGAAATGCACTTTCCAGCTTCAAACTTCACTGTGTACAGTACGTGACAAAGCAAATATAAGACTTGACTGTTACACTGCCTTTAACCAGGGAGATGACTGCTTTAACTCTCCTGTATGCATTGGTATGCCTAGATGTTAGGACGGATTGCAGAGGAGATGGGTCTCATTTGGCCACCTGTCTATCATGACAGTGTAATTTTGACTTCCCATTGCCACCTTAATACACTCCCACTGTGGCCCCTCGACACATTATCGTTTTAATGTGCCAGTGTGCTCAAGAAGCAAACTTGCACTTTCCTCCTCTCCGCCTCTGCACATAAACTAGTAAACCCATCCATAGCACTGCTACTGAAGCAGGTATGTTTAGCTAAGGACGAGTATGTCCATAGACCCCTTGCGACTGCATGAAGCAGGTATGTTTAGTTAAGGACGAGTATGTTCATAGACCCCTTGCTAGTGCATGAAGCAGGTATGTTTAGCTAAGGACGAGTATGTCCATAGACCCCTTGCCAATCCTCAAATTGGTAACTGGAAACCTTCCCATCCATCTAATTCATTGAAATGAAAAGAGTACATCTCAAGCCTAAATGAAGAGTGATGGAGGGTCTCTATCCAGAAGTCAATTAGAGAGCTCTTTGCGATGGAATTCCTTCCGACATCCACACACAGATAGCCATTTTTACCAATAATACCTCTTTTTTTTCTTCTAGATTTCTCCCAGTATTGCTATAGGATATTCCTCTCTGGAAATAATTATTCATCATGCAGGACGGAAATTAGCCATAATTTTGAAGCGGATGGTAAATAATTCTAAAGTAATTTGAAAATTGTTATTTTTGTTTATTGATGAAACGACTGTTTGCTATTCCCGCTTGACAGATCTTCAGCATTTTTTTCCTATCAATTCAGCAAGCAATTAAGAGCGATTTGGCATTCAGATTTGTCATATAGAAGGTCATTATGAGTAATATTGTCCTATAGATATCAATGCTTATCGCAGATCAGGACATATAGCTGTATCTTTCAGCAGTCTACTCAGTTTGCTTGGAATTTCTTTAAAATCTTATCAGGAGAATGGATATGTCAAAAATATGTTGAGGCATAAGCAAAAAAATATGATTTCAAAAAACTTTATAAGTTAATTGACTTGCTGTTACATTTCAACAGTTAACTTTTACAAAATAATTATGACCATATTTACAGAACTAAGCACGCCCAGAATCAAATAAGTAATTAAGGTAAATTTATTTTTATTCTGATCCACTTATCTTCTTTGATTTTGTAAGAGTATTCAAAAATCTTGCTACGCTAGAGTTTCAACAACAACAAAAATGTCTGAGTGGCAAATGAGGACGAGCGATATTTTGAACTGGATTGGTTTTATCTACTTTTTCCTTGCAAATTTCAAGCAAAATTGAGAATTGAAAAAACATTGAGGAAACATTGATCGCAGATCTAAGGAATGATAAATGCACTATTAGAAGGTGAAAGACCTTATTTCATACTGGTTCAACTATCTATACAATGCTCAAAGTGGGATAGGGTCATACCACGATAATCAGAGTAGACCTGTTGAGAGCGAGAAGGATGTTAGCTCATATTACCCTCACATGAGCATTAATGCCCTTTTGCCTCTAAACAGACAATGAATCCCTGGACATTCAACAGAATGAGGCGATAACAGAAAAGAAGGGGTGAAAAGAAAAAGTAATTCATCAAAATGTCATTTGATCGTCCTATTGGAATCATCCAATTTAGATTCCAACTACTTCCCTCATTCTCTAAATGATTTCTGATCGATTCCTTTCCCCCAGCAGTAAACAAGGCCTTGGTCAAATCAACATTTTTTTCACCTCAGGCTGGAAATGATTTTGCTAACTTTTTCAAGACATTGCGTATGTGCATCATGCTGATTTGAGTGCAACCATTTTGATTTCTTTAGACACTTTTCTCTGTCCTTGCAGATACCAATGAAACCTTCAGAGACAAACCTTATGCAATCATGCTGACAAATTGCTTTTCTAAAGCATGTGTGCAACATTGGCAATAAGGATAGAGCCCTCCAAAAAGATAAAAAGAACTTTCAAAAGGGATCAAAGTCAATCCTGTTTCCTATCCTACAGATGATCCCCAATATTCAAATTCCATTGTCTTCTCCTTCTGTAAAAAGATTTTTAATTCGATCGTTTTGTCCTCCTTACAACTCTGCTTGATCTCCTAATCATTTTCTTCCATCTTCCTTCTCCTTCTCTCTGCCCTCTTATCTCATTCCCCAATGTCCAATCTTAACCATATCCCCTATATCTCAACCCAATTATAACATCGGTCTGCCATTTTCTCCATCTTCATCTCCTGTTATCTTCATGTTTCAGTGACAAGGGAAAACCCCTAATTCAATGGATGCATGTAGGAATAGAGATGTGTTCTGTAGGTGCATTGACATGGATGGTCCATTGAGCAAAAATCCTGGTTTCTCTCATGTTCCGGAGCTCCATTGGAACCCCCGCCCCCCCCCCAAAAAAAAAATAATAATAATAATAAATAAATAAATAAATGAATATTGCAGTGTAAATGCTCGCTCTTAAAACACAAGTAAGTTATTCTGGTTGTTGCTCACATGACTCTCCTCACTATTGCCTGATCACAAGGGAACTGATAAGTCGCATATGGACACTATTCATTGAAAGGCCAGTATGTACTATGTTACAATGGCAAGCAAACACTGACAGTTTTGAAATGGGTTTTTCTAGTAGTGTGAATGGTGTTTCAAATGGGGGAGGGGGGNCGAGGTCCCCTCTCAACCTCCTAAATCGAATGCTAATCTTCTATTTCCGTACTGACCATTTTCACCTTTTCGACGGCGACAAAGGTGTCCCAGATAATGGCGTCTTCATGTGGGAGAAACTGTCCCTTCGTTTTTTTTTTCCTTTTGGGGGGAGGGGGAGGCGGGAGGCGGGAGGCGGGATGTGGGTAGGTGGGGGGGGGGTGCAGAGTATATAAGCCTGGTATCTTGTCCACCATCTTCAAGTGGTTTACCAATGGTATGTTACCTTGATGAGAAGCATGGCGACAGTTGGTGAAAAACAAATCTGTATAATGAAGCATGTGTCCATGACATTTCCTATGCCAGTGGGGCATCAAATTGTTTCTTCTCATTTCTTTAACCTATGTGTACCAATACCCAACTATAACTACGTCGGGTGAGCATACCCTGTTTACTCCAATAGATATCTATACAAACTAATCCTTGATAATTGGGATTGAGTCAATTATGCAATTTAGAACATGTGTCTTCAATCACCATCAGACTGTTATAACATGATGAAACTATTTGAAAAGTGTAATGGGAGGAATTACAAACACGTAAAGAAACAAACATGAAAACCTTCACAGAAACTCAATCAAACAATTTAACGTATGCCGAGGCCTACACATATGGTACATGTAGGCATTCAAGAAATGTACTGATATAATGACATAACTTGTAAGAACTTAAAACGATACATGGACTGTCAAAATTAAACATTCCTAGTCCAAACATCTGAAAAATAGACATTGGAACTACCCTGTAGTATCCACAATAAACTTAAATACTTTGTCAAAATATTATTAAATTTTGCTGTTTTATAATTCTCTCGAATGTTTGGATATCTTTCTAACAAAGTTGTAAATGTTATATTGTATACCGGGGCCCTGCTTACAAGCAACCTGCTTATTAAGGGTATCCCTCCATGTTTATGTTTATATTATTACTTTAATACAATATGTCAATACTATGTTATAATTGTTCTTTTTTTAAAGATGGAAATAAATTGAAATTGAACTTAATATAAACAGCACTTACAAGTCATTAAAAGTTCTCTAGAGTCAGCAAAGTCAACCAAGTATGCCTACATTTGTATATTCATCAATAAATAACATAACCACACATTGTACTATGAGGCACTTCACAATAAATATAAAAATGAAATCTTTACTTCTGCTTCAATACACATTAACACCACTCCAGACTAGAGTAATCTCATTACTTGCTGTTGATAAAACCATTTAAACATTTGAACACAAAGACATGAAAGACTGATTTCTTTGCTCAAGTATGACAAGACAAGCAATCTGAGAGCAATGTTTTGATAATTGTTGATGTGGAAAGAAACAATCGATCAGAAACCATGAAGCACCTGCACGGTTTCATCAGGTCAATAACCTACTAGTAAAATTATTCCACCATTGGGAACTGCAATACAGGTGAACTTCCTGGAATAACACTTGCCTGAGCACGAAGATGAAATCAAGCGTAAATAAAGAGCCATGACAAAGTAGAAGGGAATGATGAATCTACAAGTGCTCTAGCAAGGTAAAAATAGCCATGTATTTAAAAGAAATTAAAGGAAATCTCAGTTTGAAAATGGAAAATCCCAAGAGAGCTCTAAGAAATTGTATGGTGATGTTAATTTGAACCACTGCTCCAATGCCTATATTGATGTTCTTTAAAGCCCCACTGCACTGTTTATAGCTACTTGCGCCCTCTATATAAGGTAGCAAACAATGCCTAATCAGTGACCATTGGTCCCCCATGCTCCCCTTTTTCTTTGAGAATCAAATTGAGAGCTGATTTGATCAAATAACCACCTGTCAGTGACCTTGCAGGAAGGTCTAATCCCCCTGGCCAAACTAGTACAGACGGGATTTAAGATGTCTGAGATATTGCATCAATGATATAATTTTATACAGATATTGCAATTTTTACCTTAATAGTCTTCTCCTTCCGCCTGTAACCCCTTCCCTCCTCCCATCTTTACCCCTCCGGGCCCTCCCCATCTTTCTTTCACTCACTCCCTCTCTTTCCCTCTTTTCTCTACGCTTTCCTTCTAATTCAAAGCCCACTCTCCCGCTCCCACTCCCCTCTAGATGATTGCATCTCTCATCCTTACCCAAGCTTATTCCTTCTTGACCAGCGCATGTTGTTAATGGCAGGGGAGGAGAAATGTCATGTCATGGTCTTGAGGCACATTTAACCATATCATGGTCTTGAGGCACACTTAACCATATCATGGTCTTGAGGCACACTTAACCATATCATGCCCCACAACTTCACTGAAAAAGAGACATTTCTTTTTGCCCTAACCTCGCTCTAACCAATGCACATACCCATGTAGCCTTCCAGGGGAGCAATTTAGATGATGAAAATGAAGGAGGCGGACCGCATCAGGGCAAACTAAATCAACTTTGTTATACTCAAGAGGCCAGCCCGCAAACTGTATTTACTATTCCACAAACGATGCCAGCATATTGATAATAGATTCCACCAAGGTAATGGCATGGAATGGAATATATGGGTATACACTATACAGCCAGCAAGAAACCCCCCCTTCTTTCTGCATTGCTGGACATGTTGAATGCTTCTACTTTGCTCAATGAGGGTAACTTTTTCAGCTAGCGGCTTTGGGGTTTTCCCCCAAGTGTTCTGATGAAAAGAGCACAAAACTTGGTCAGTTACAAACAAATCTTTTGGGTAATGTACTGAAAGAAAGAGGAAAATGGTTTCACTTTACAGTACTAGACAAGGGGGGGGGTATCCAAATAGGTCTAAAAATCTTGTTTCACAGATACTAGTTTTCCTGTGGGTTCTAATAGCAGGAAGCAGACCTGAGTAACTTGCAAATTAACACTTTCCCTTATCATTGTTACAATGCAATTTCCTGTAAAGATAACAACAACTGAAAATGTATTCATGATTTCATCACATGACATTATCATTTACTGATGTTTAACTATTTTTATCCACATACTGTTTCTACTCGCTGGTTTCATGAATTGACTTGTTTACAGTATCTGTTTGACTTATATCTCCTGTAAATTTATAAGTACCTAAAAACCACAACAGTGTATCTGACTATCTATCTACCTTAAAATCTCCTCCCGGTTTGGAGGTTGATTCTGCCATTCTGGTGCACTTTTGCAGTTTTAGTCCACTCCAGTTCTTGATATTCTCTTCCAAGTTGTATCTGACTAATCAAAACTAAAAAAAGCTTGCATTCATCCAGAAATGAACGCAGCATCTAAGTTCACCACTGTCTGCAGTTTAGCCTACATGCACCCCAGTAACCCATTAAACCATTACCCATTAACTCAGTGTCACCCAATAGCAATGCACCATGCCCAGAGGGAGAGCAGCGAATGACCTTACATGACCTCTATGAACTCCTCCTGTCAGGTCACTCTAGCCTGCCTGGGGTACTTCTTGGAGACCATTGTAGCTCTGTGGTTGCTCAATAATGGCTCAATACATGGGGTGTATGGTTAATGCTACTATATGGTTAATGCTACTATGTGGTTAACCTCATATAAGGTTTTATTGGTAAAATGATACTATACATTTCATGTGATATACATGTACAGTGTATATCTGTATCAAAAAGTATAATATTAATTTGTCTGCTGGAAACAAAAATCAGGTAATTGAGGGTCTTATTCTATCAAAGTATTATCTGATTTGTGTGCTGCTAGCCAAAAGCTAGGCATTAACTAAAAACTGTGGATAAGAGTCCAGTCCATCTGGTTCTAAGAGGGCAATGTGCAGTTTCTGCAGACAACAATTATTCCAAAACAGCAGATTTCACTCTGATTCATAATAGAAACGACATTAATTGTTTTTTACTCTTATTTTTCTTTCTTCTTCTTGCTTCTTTGTTCTGGTATAAAAGCCATTTTTTAAATTGAATTATACAACATATTTACATGTACAAACAAGCCGATATTAGCAACTATACTAAACTACAGTGTATTTCAATTCTGGATGTCCCTGATGTACTATGAATTATGCATCCCGTGTTTTGATTGATAAGTCCAATGGACAGGATATTCCTCAAGTATACAGGAGAAGAAAAAAAAAGTATGGTTACAGATTACTTTCATTTCTCTTCTCTTGCGATGAGTGAGTGGTTTTTCAGGGAAAAGTACGTGAAAATCAATTTTCCAAGCACAATAAAAGCTGCAATCTTCATAAATCAGTTCTACCAAGATTGCATGGCTCCATGTATTGACTATTAAACATGTATAGGTCTACACAAGGTAACAAATCAAATGTGCCTGTACTTTCAGAACTCTATACTAATTAGGGATGAGTTTTGAAGCATCTACACATCTGGCGCTTCATCTTAATCACACGCTAAGCACCATGACTATCAAAGCTCCTTAACTTGCTTTACTTCACAGAGCATTAATTAGAATAAAAGACAGAGTCATGTTCTGTAACTTCTCTCACCGATGCAGGAAGTCCAATCAATTGACCAATTTTTCCCTTGATTGGTGAACCCTTTCCGCAGTTCATTCAGTTCATACACCTACAGCCTGGCACCTGCCTTACCAAGTGTAATACAATAGTTTCCTTCCTAGCTTCCACACAACATATTTGTTTATTTCTTTCCAGTTTAAAATACAAAGCAAGATTTGAACTGCAAATAAAAGGCCTGTGTATTATGGTTCACATGCAAATGTCCTCCATATATCTGCTTTACATGCAAAACTAAGCTGTATCTTCAAAGCCTTACTTATGTGGTATAATAATCCGATTTCAAAGCCTTACTAATCACTATGAACAAGACGGACAAAGAAAGCGGACAAAATATACAGTTCCTCAGGTAGACAAAGAAACATCCCTTCACTGCTATCATGTAAAAATGTGTAGAACAGGTGAATATGCATGTGACACATGTTCCACACATTTTTACATAAAAGCAGTAAAGGGATGTTCCTTTGTCTACCTGAGGAACTGTATATTTTTGGTCTGCTTTCTTTGTCCATCATGTTCATAGTGTATGCTCTTTAATAATCTGTTTTTGTTTGGTTTCAACATCATTTGACATTACATCCAAAGAAAGAGCAATCCAATATAACTCATTGGATTTGTTTGGATTGTGGTATTACACACTTGGGTGTATCTAGCTAAATTTATCATGGCCTTGGTTATCAACAATTTAACCTAATACTGAACAAGATAAGTCTTTTCTACAAAATTGTACATACGTGTACAAATAATGTCAGTATTCCTTTCTGCAGACTTCCCTTTTCTATCCACTGTGCTACATTGGATCTGTATCTTGTTAGTTTAAGATCTACGAGTACATGTAACCATGGTGATAGAGCATTCACAAGTACTTCAGTTTCTTCCACAGCATCTCTTAGGAGAGAATCTTCTAGATATCATCTCATCGGGAGGGAGCTGGGAACAGCCGGCTAGCTATCTACTGTAGGTCTAAACCACCTCTTGAATTGAGGTGGGATTCATGAGGCTGCATTAATCTGTGAAACACAAAGTGACAGAACTCTGACAAGCTAGAAAGATGTGGTTTGCAAATAGACAAGTTTGAGATATAGAGAAACAAAGAATACAGCTTCTCTTGAGTGTACATGTATCATGACCAAGATCCATTACCAAGCACTATAGAAAGCTGTGTCAAAAGTGTGAGCTACCCTCATGTTTTTGTTGTTGTTTTCATTTGTAATCAGAGATTTTCTTAGTTTTCCATTTTTTGTTTTAAACTATTGAGAGCTAATAAGTGCTCTTGTTTGCTGTGTATTTTCAAATGCTAAGGCAATCCATCATGTGATGTTAACATGCCATGGTTCTTTGCTTAAGCAACATAGCCAGACATATACCTTATCATGCCCCAAAGCATCCAAATATAAGAAAGTCTACTGTTAATACCCTTTTACATGCCCACCTGTGCCATTCAGAACCTAAATAATTTCAGCCAGAGTATCACTGGGTTTTTTTTCCAACTATATCCTAGGATTTTGGCAATTGATTATCCATGAGGGTCATTTTAAAATCTGAACATGCATTAGTCTCTCTCCTTAATCTATGTGTGTATTTTGTTTATATTTTTCTTTTCTTAATTCCTGCTGTTCTTTTTGTTTATCACCTGTTTATGCATAATTTAAAAAGTGAAATTTCCCATGAAGTACTGCTAAATGTAGATTGGAATGCTAAGGGTACAGCTCTAAGTATAGCTTATTTGAGAACTTTTAACACTTTGCAATTTAAAAGTTCTATACTTGAACCGATGCATCAAACGATGTAGAGGCTAGAATGACAGAGAAAGTGAATATTATGTTACATTGCAGAAAGGCATGAGGGACACAGACGTGACATCCTCGCAACTTGAAAGGTACATTACAAGGAATTATGCTATTAAATTACTCTTCTCCACGGTATAAAGTTTTAAAATATTACAAATGTTTTCACTGAGATGACAGGCCATTTTCTAAATTGTTTATGAATGAATCTTTGAAGAAAAAATAGCCACCTGTGGCACTGTGCTCCCTCAATATCTTAATAGCATCTGTTTGGGGTCAGAAGGGCATTAACTCATATACTTTAAAGCCCCACTGAACTACTTATAGCTACACGCGCCGTCTATATAGCAAACAATGCCTAATCAGTGCCTGTTAGTCCCCCATGATCCTCTATAACCACCTGTCAGTGACCTTACAGGGAGGTCTAACCGCCCTGGCCGAACTAGTACAGACAGGCTTTAACACAGAGATAACGCCCTTTTTGGTTTTGAACAGATGATACATGTATGTCCATTTCTCTGTGAGTTACCAAAGCAAGCAGAATTGCATATAAAAGATTACTAGACAAACAGTTGTATGTACAAAATAATTGTCAGCATACAAGCACATCTATGACTGTATAGAATATTCATTCTAATGAGGTAACGACTGAATCCCTACGCTACTGTCTGTTCAGTCAAGACTAGTCCCTGCTGACAGTGTGAACACCCTATGGCAAGAGATGATCAATGTGTGTTTTAACGAAAGGTGGGAGGTACAAGCGTGATGTCCGGATCCATGCCCCCCCCCCACCAACTCCCCCATGTGCCTCACCTCATGAACCCCCATGTAGCCTTCTTGTGTAGTTTATTAAAACACTTATAAATAGAGTCCCTTGTACTTGTCTCTTGCTTTCCCTTTTGCTCAATGTTGTTAGAATTGATAATGGATGTAAAACACATTGACACAGCTACAACTGCTAAGCTGTCAAATCCAACACTAATCATGTTTCTAATTTCAACTCCAAATCTAAGCACTACACTGAAACCAAACCCAAAACCATAACTAAAGCTTAAATTGTATTAATTTACCCTACATCGATGATAAAAGAATACACATACAAATGAGAAGACGCTGTTTGTAAATATCCCATTTGGCTTCCTTTTGATTGGTTTACAAACAATCCTGATGTGATCTTCTCCGTGCTCTTAAAACCAGGAGAGCTGGAGGGCATGTCAAGACTACGAAACACAGTTTGTAGACAACTAGAACTGTGTCTTTAACAGCCAGGAGGATTAAGAGCAGCTCAAGATAGAATCATTTGAAATACATGTATGCATCATTAATATTTCTTAAACGTCCAATATTTGAGGTACCAAAAATGCTTTCTTGTAAGATTTTATTTCTAGTCATGAATGTAGACACAAACCTACAAACTACATACTTCTATGTATCAAAGAAAAAGGGCAGGGGCGGTTTCAGTAACCCCAACGTAGGCCTTCTTGAACTTTCCTCATCATCATTAACATTCTCTGAGGGCATCCTCCTCCTATTCTCCAACACTCTGAGGGCATCCTCATCATCCTCCTCCTCCTCCTAAAACACTCCTCATCTCACATCCTACAGAACTAGGCAAACATTTGAACATACATGATGCTCCCTGGTCGGTATAAATCTTACTATGGCATCATGTTTCATTATAATGGCATAACCAACACTATATTCTCACTCTTGCATTGTTTTCCAGTTTTTTTTTCTCTCTCTCTCTCCCTCCCTTTCTGTATCTCTCTCATTTGTAGACATTGTGACCTTTCCATTCTTCTTCAGGCCTTCAGCTTTGCTTCCTTGCAGACATTTTCTCTGTTCTTGTTTTCGCCTCTGTATTTTCTCACTTCCGCACAGGAGCTATTCTCATCCTTATTGATATACAGTATTCAGTCATTCCCGCTACGCGGTGCAAGCTTCCGAGACATGTCTACCTACCGTCCACTACACGGAGCTGATGCCAAGCGTGCATAACGATGACTGATTGATACACGCACTCGTCCATGCAGACCTAGGTGTGAATACAACCTAGCTAATGATCACCATAGAGTACAGGGAGATACAGGCGTGGGACTACAGGGACGACTTGTGTACCCTAGCCTACAATGTATAATGGGATGATATACAGTGTACTATCTACAGTAAGAACTCATTCAAGTCATGCAGCCGATATGAAGACGGACCCACAGAAGCATTTCCGCCAAAAAAATTATTGCTTATTTATTCCAAAATTCCAATCCCACTGAAAATTGCTCAACCTTCTAGATTCACAGCACAACTTATTCTTTTCTTCTCACAAAAATTATTTTCCAAAATATCTCAAATACAACTATCTTTTCACATTTTGTTTAAACTTTCAACTTCCCTTTTCTGTCTCTTCATACAATAACAGACTGTACATCCTTAATTTGTCCTATGTTCAACTCTACATCTACTGTGCGGTATTTTAAGGACCGTATTTTAAGGACCGATTTAAAAGAAAATGTTCACCTGACCCAATTCTTGGAATTACTTCCAATGAGCAACCAAGACAAAATCACAAAGCATCCTCTTTCTCTATCTCTATATCTCTCTCTTTGTGTCTCTCTATCTTCTCTCTCTCTCTCTCTCTCTCTCTCTCTATCTCTCTCTCTATCTCTCTCTCTCTCTCTCTCTCTCGCTCCCTAACGGTCACATTAGTTGGAAGTACATGTAGAACATAATCTTCAGACTAACAACGCTTTGAAGGTGTGTTCTCACTATTCCAAATTAACAAATTCAAATCATCATTTTCTTTGGAATATCAAAATAGAAAAAATAGAAAATATTCAATCAGGAAATGTACTTCGAAGTGACATTTAGAATGATTGAACAAAACTATGCCTCTTGTTTACTTCTGAATAATAAAAGTATGCATACAGACAGGAAAGATTATCAATTAGTACAGTATTATTATAAAACTTGCGAGCATGCATGTCATGCTATTCACATGGCAGTGGGAACAGAAATAGACATAAAAAACTACATTACCTGTTTGTCTGCAGAACGGAAAAGCAAGAGTTAACATGCTGAAGTAAATGTCGTTCTCGCATTGGAAGGACACTCAAACCCTCGTTCTCATGCTCTATTAAATCCTCTCCTTTTATGCATCAAGGCTTTTCATAGCGAGTTCTCATCAAGAGGCACTAGATGGAAGTCCTGCTAATTCTATACTTGAAAACCCTGGCTGCAAGGACATTTGACGTGCTGTGGTATCTTTTGATAACATTCCTCAAAGCATCTAGAAATATCATTTGATTGATGATTGTAGTTATCCAATTTACCTAATTATCATGCCATTGCCAGCCAATAAACAGTCAGCTCATGAATACATTACTCTATTTTGAAGCAGATTGCAGAATTAATCCAGAATCTACACTGTATACAAATTTCTTTCTCACACATTCATTGCTTCCCACTATCGTATTTCATGTATAGTATCTGTATGTTTTTATATTTGGGGTTGCTTGTTTACAAGTTTTCAACTTATTTTAGCAATCCCGGTATTTCTAATGATTTCATTAGAAATGATTTCTTTTGTAATGATTTCTTTTTTCTGTTTTTATCTTTTGCCGAATAAATGTGAGTTTGAATTTGAATTTGAATTGTAATGAATATCATCCTTAAACTCTCATGGATTTCAGTTATAGGATTCTGTCAGTAACCCAAGTCTGGGATAGAACAAGGATAACTCATCGAATAGAGCCTTGTAAATCTCCTCCTATCTCAGTTCTCCTATTTTCAAAGGGCCCACAAGGAGGAAAATTAACAAAAGACACAAAGAGGACAGTCTGTAATGCTGAATTGAAGTGTTTAGCTAAAGTAAAAGTAAAGGTAAGATTGCCATGAAGATATATATTAACTGTAAATAAAATATACATATATTGCAATTTCTCTGAAACTTACTAGAGCTACATCACATATTGGTCCTTTTAATCAGAGGATACAACAGAGTTTCAATGTAGGATGTTATGCATGTGTTCAATGATTATAACTCCATTCCATCTAAATCTTCAAATCTTTTCAGAAGGAGGCCTGAATGGTATTCACAGTAATACTAGACTCCAAACGTGACTGGTCAGTCAAACTAGAGCAAGCTGTTGTTCCCTCTATTCTTGGGTGACAGGGTGTAAGCCAAGAATCATTTTTAATCCATCTATTCATACCAATTGAGTGAGAATAATTAGCTGCTTATGGTCAGCTACAACCCTGACCCTAAACAAACCATAAATCATTCTACACTAATCACAGTTAACATGTAACTGCAAGAGAAAAACAGCACAACAGCGAAGCATTGCTAGCACTGCTAGTATTTTGATATTCATCAAGAATAATCAACAGAATCTTTGGGTTTACCGAAAACCAATAAAGTCTATAACCTTCCATGTACCAAAATAGTATCATTCTCAGATGTCAATTCAGCTCCTACTACATGAAGTGGATTAGTTGTGAGTTTCTGGATCTTGTTATCTGAGCTTCAAGCACCCATCTAATCTTCTTTTACAATCTTGTAAGCATTATATTTTGAGGGCATGCATGCAATGAATATAAAACATGGGGTTTAATGAAATGCCTGTAAGGCTGGGAAATGATTAAATTTATGACAAGATTACACTGTACACAATGTCCTAAAGCAAACAGGAAAGAATGTACCGTAAATCTCCGTGTATAAGACGCACTTTTTTTACCGTCGGGAAAATTGAAAAGT
>BEXV01000643.1:121817-148265 GCA_003118195.1 Hemicentrotus pulcherrimus
GTTTCAAGGAATAAATTCCTACCAGGTACCCATTTACTTCACCTGGGTGGAGTGTGGCAAATGTAAATCAATGTCTTGCCAAAGGATATTAGTGCAGCGGCGGGACTCGAACCGCGGACCTTGTGATTGACAGTCGGGCGACGTATCCACTCGACCACAACACCTCTACCAACGAGCATGTAATAATATATATTACTGATGTCTAAAAAAAACACTTTTAAAGAACATCAAAGTTTTAAACACGTCTCTCTAAATGTAATTCAACCAGTGCCGTAAGGCCAATTCATGAGATTGAGAAAACCTTGATTTATACAGTAATATGATTTCGAAATAAGCGTCAAAATGTATGACTTGAAAATGTGTATAATAATGTTTCAAACTAAAATTTCCCAAACACTAATTCTGGGCTTAATTTAGAATAAAATAAAAATCCTCTGAATGTCTTTTTATACTCATAAAGCAGAGCCCCCTTTGCTTCCATTTTGGCTTCCACTGACCCCGAGGTCTAGACCAACAATTGAAGGGGAACTGGTCCTACCATGACTATTATATTAATAATAATAATACATATGATTTATAATGCGCCAAATCCACTTGACAGTCAAATGCTCAAGGCGCAGCTTGTGCAAAAGATGAAATACATACGGTACCGGTACATGATACATTTATACAAAGTGCGATAGGAGAGGTACAGACATGAAAGGTTATGGTAATCAATTATAAGCTAAATTAAACAGATATTTTTTAAGATTGTTTTTTAACACTTCAGCAGAACTGCTATTCTTAATCCATTGAGGGAGAGTATTCCATAATGAAGGTCCAGCAAGAGCGAAGGTTCGCTTCCCCCACTTTGTTTTAACCCTAGGAGTAACAAGTATAAAGCCAGAGTTTTGAAAACGTAGCTGTCTAGAAGGAAAGTAATGCTTAATCAAGCCGATGTTATACGGCGGAGCAGAGCCATGTGTACAGTGAAATAATAGCAAAATAATCTTGAAAACAACACGTTTTTCTACGGGCAACCAATAGAATGATTTGAGGACTGGTGTGATGTGACTATACTTGTTGGACAGGGTGACGACACGAGCAGCAGCATTCTGTAATCTTTGGCAAAGGAAATGATCTATGTGTACCAAGAACACACATTATCATCTTCTTTCTCTCTCTTTCTCTCCCTCTTTCTATGGCTGTCTCACTGTCCTTAATCGTTCTCTCTCTCCTTCTACAATGTATATTTCCCTCTACTCCCCCTCTTTGCGCCCTTCTCTCTGACCTACTAACCGTACCGTTATTCAACGCAATCCTCCCCTAAGCTCTGTACATGTACACTGCCAGGGCCGGGCTAGGGCGATGCTGTAGAGCAGCAACCTATTACTATGCTACATGGACTGATAGTGTTGTGTTGCACTAGACAGGAAACGCTATGTGCCCTTTCACAGCTTGGGTGACAGGTGCATCACCCCTATGCTAGGCATGGCCACTCTCACCTCTAATAACATACCTGTAATATCTCATTACATTAGGCCACGACGCAACATCCATATACATGTACATACTGTATCCATGCTAGCAAACCTTATTCTTTACATTTTCACAACAATTAATGGATGAGAAATGTAGCCTCTATGTTTATGTCTTGTCTGCATTCAGTTGTCATTGTCATCTGGATACAGAGAGCCTGAAAGCAGTGAAAGGCGTCAGATCTATATACCTTTCGGTATCCAGTAGACAGTGTATTCCATGAATATTTGTTGTTCATGAATGTCATACTGGCTGACTGAATGTGCTGAAACAAGTTTAACACCTATACAATGTACATGTAGTAATGATGAAGGAAATATATATGTATCATGCCCCTCATGTGGTTTTAAACAATGGTCATCTAAAACATAACATAAAATGTTTCCTCAACTTTCTTATGCTTTTCTGGTAGAGCTTGTAGTGTAAAGAGTACAAGAGTACAGAATACGGGATACAGTGTAGCAAAGAAAATGGTACTATGATCCATATTTCGATTTATGATTTGATGAATGAAAAGTTCTTGGGGCATTCTTCCCAATCTTGTAAACAAAATTCAGTGGTCAATGCTGAGGTCAAAGTGGTTCCGAGCAAAGGTCAAAGCAGAGGTCAAACTTCTTGACATACATGTATAATGTGTGGTAAGTCAGAGGTCACAGGTCAAACTCATTGACCTTTAACTATTCAGATAAGAGCTGAAATCGGCAAAAAAATATGAATCTTAAAGTGGTATCTTTCAATACAAGATATGAAAATTCTTTAAAATTGTATATGAAGTTATATTGATTTCTATAGTGTTTCCATCTTAGCCAAAAATAAGTTTTTTTTTTAATTCTGGCAGCATACTCTGATTTTTTGATGGGATTGAAATACTTGGTTTACCTCTTTTTAATAACACAAGCATTACCAGGTCCCTGGGAGAGGACTTAAAGCCGTCGGATGTCTGGTTTCTTTNACTCCCCCTCTTTGCGCCCTTCTCTCTGACCTACTAACCGTACCGTTATTCAACGCAATCCTCCCCTAAGCTCTGTACATGTACACTGCCAGGGCCGGGCTAGGGCGATGCTGTAGAGCAGCAACCTATTACTATGCTACATGGACTGATAGTGTTGTGTTGCACTAGACAGGAAACGCTATGTGCCCTTTCACAGCTTGGGTGACAGGTGCATCACCCCTATGCTAGGCATGGCCACTCTCACCTCTAATAACATACCTGTAATATCTCATTACATTAGGCCACGACGCAACATCCATATACATGTACATACTGTATCCATGCTAGCAAACCTTATTCTTTACATTTTCACAACAATTAATGGATGAGAAATGTAGCCTCTATGTTTATGTCTTGTCTGCATTCAGTTGTCATTGTCATCTGGATACAGAGAGCCTGAAAGCAGTGAAAGGCGTCAGATCTATATACCTTTCGGTATCCAGTAGACAGTGTATTCCATGAATATTTGTTGTTCATGAATGTCATACTGGCTGACTGAATGTGCTGAAACAAGTTTAACACCTATACAATGTACATGTAGTAATGATGAAGGAAATATATATGTATCATGCCCCTCATGTGGTTTTAAACAATGGTCATCTAAAACATAACATAAAATGTTTCCTCAACTTTCTTATGCTTTTCTGGTAGAGCTTGTAGTGTAAAGAGTACAAGAGTACAGAATACGGGATACAGTGTAGCAAAGAAAATGGTACTATGATCCATATTTCGATTTATGATTTGATGAATGAAAAGTTCTTGGGGCATTCTTCCCAATCTTGTAAACAAAATTCAGTGGTCAATGCTGAGGTCAAAGTGGTTCCGAGCAAAGGTCAAAGCAGAGGTCAAACTTCTTGACATACATGTATAATGTGTGGTAAGTCAGAGGTCACAGGTCAAACTCATTGACCTTTAACTATTCAGATAAGAGCTGAAATCGGCAAAAAAATATGAATCTTAAAGTGGTATCTTTCAATACAAGATATGAAAATTCTTTAAAATTGTATATGAAGTTATATTGATTTCTATAGTGTTTCCATCTTAGCCAAAAATAAGTTTTTTTTTTAATTCTGGCAGCATACTCTGATTTTTTGATGGGATTGAAATACTTGGTTTACCTCTTTTTAATATAACAAGCATCTTCATTTTGTATATGGGACTGTGTTCCACGAAATATGGCTGATGGAAGTATTCAAATGCTTAATATAATGTAGACATAACTACAAACTATTGGTACTCTTACATTATGACCTTGACATAAAATTGCCCTAACTGTTCAATGAGGTACATTGCTGTCTGCACAATAGGGACTACATGTTGTGATAACCTCACAGTGTTCATGAAAAGTTTATCCTCAATACATGACAGAAATAATAGCAAGGTCTTATAAACAAAAATAGGGCAAAGGCCAAATTGGCAACATTACTTGCAAAACATTTGTAGCTGTTCATAGCATTGTGCTCTGGCGGAATGTAAAGTTGTACTTTTTTTAGTCTTTACAGCCAAGGACTCAGATACAGGAATCCTTTGATACCTTCACATGTAAAATATAAACACAATCAGATCATCAACTTAACAGATGGACATGCTTTCAGGCTTGATGGCCCTCTTTAAGATATAGTTGTGCTTGAGGCACAAAATCCATTATAGTATATTTTGATTTTGTTTTATTCAGATTATTTAGTGTTTATTTTTTCAAAGTAGAATTTGGTTTAAGTTAATGTCCAAACTTTGGGATGACACCTCAAAAACTCTCTCTTGACTTTATTAAACAATCAGATAGGTCCACTTGATTGGAATGCATCCATTGAATATTCCTAACCAGAACCCACCCTTAACCCTGCCCTAACTGTACTGTACAGCCATGTACTTGTATTTCACCTTCAGACAAAGGTGTGGGATCTGTGGGCCATCTAAATTATACATTATGAACAGGTACTGTAGCTCACCATGGACTTTTTACCTTTCTTGTACTTCCACCAGATACCAGTCAAGTGAGTCACAACCAACCCCCACAGACAGTCTGACAAGCAGGTTCCAGACTGTTTGTTTGTTGTTTGTCAAGTAATGTTCTCTACGCAGTCTAGAGCCTTTATAGAGGTGAAAGGTCAGGTTTATGGAGCTATCTGCTTGCACTTTGGGCTGCTTCATGTTGGATTGTGGAACCTGAACAGGCACTTCCTCTGACTACAGCATGGACATACATAGAGGTGAATGTATTCTCATGTTCGGCCTCCATAACACATGAAGGCCGACATTATAACATAGCAATCAGCAATATCAAATCCATATCAGCTACTTCTCTTTCCTTGTATTGTTTGTTGCCAGCTTATATATACATTCAATGACAAATTATCACATTCTTTATATATTGCACATATAAACCAAATTGCAATTTGCCTAGTTCTTACAGATGGTTTAATTGTACTGTACTGTATGCCAACCCCATTCACCATTTTGTTTTATTTCTTTCTCCCTTCCCCTCTCCATTTGTTATTTCTTCCAAAAATACCAAAATAACTTTATTAAAGTACACAGCCAAAATACATACAAATCATTACCCCTCACTTTCTTTTCATTTCTCTTTCTCTAAGTCTATGCTACCCCATCCCATCTTTCTCTCCCCCCCCCCTCCCTTAACTCACCCACTCACACGCCCCCTCCCCTATCTCTTCGTGTACATAACTGCATCCCCTTCCCTCTACATGTCACTGAACATGAGCTTCTTCAACAGGTCTGCATTGATGTGCCCTTGTAATAATAACCCAGGCAGCTAGGCATGACTGTACACCATTCCAGCAGGCTAATATTAGGCTAGTGATTCCACAAACTCATTACTCATGATCACAATGTACCATGCACGTAGATATTAATGAGGCTCTCCTTCGGTACCAATGACATGTGAGGGAGTAATCAAATTTATATTAGCAGGTTTACCATTTGTACTAACACAAATAGCCACACCTTCCTATGCCCAACATATCGTATTTGTTTGACATTACCAGGGACCAGGCTTATCTGTAAACGCGCAGAGCAATGTAATCTGGCTGCTTCAACATATTTTATGAATCACATTTTCCAAAAATTGTCCACATTGTCCTGTTGATACCATCTCGACAGATAGAATTCAGCTCGCACACTGATGTGTCAGGCACCCCTCTCTGCTTACATGCCCTCAAAAGTTATTTTCAGTTCACATTTTTCAAGTTATGTAATTGATTTGATGACAGTAAAAAGCAAACAGTTCTACATCAAAAGCGCACTTTATGAATTCATGTCCCTTATATTCAGAATTCAGAAGTGCCCCTTTTAAAAAGTTTACACGTTACAAAGTGTATACTTGACCTCAACTTGTCCTCAACTATTACTGGTTGAGATTTGAACTAAGTCATGCATGGGTTGATATAGACACACTTATCTTTAAATATAAGTAAGATGTCCATACAAGCTTAGTGTTTAATAACAAACAAAAGGCAATCAGTCTATGGGATTACAGCACCCACCCCCACACCTCCTTACTTTAGAATTACCAGGTATATGATACACACTCTATATTCAGTCTTTTTGTCTTACAGTCACCTGTATCATGTATGTTGATATTAGTTTATTTACAGCTATATTCATATTGTCCCTATCACACAGTTATCCTGTGAATCCTATACTAAGCAAGAGCATAATCCATCACTAATCCATCACCCCCCCCCCCCCCCCCCNTCCCATTCACTACCTCTCTAGAATATAGGCACTATTCCCTTCCTTAGACATGTTGAACAGTATCAAAGCGAGGCTTAACACTTAGGCTTAGTGGCATTATCAAGAACAATAGGAGAGGGGATTTATTCAAGGTGTAACTTGAAACTAACTCCAAAGATTTAAGTGATTTGCTTTTGTCCGATGTACAATACAGACCTACTTACACCTACCATGGAGATATAAGAAGAGATCTCCATGCACCTACCATGCACCTACCATGCACCTACATGGTACCATCATTTATACCACCCAGCTGCCTATCTAAACAGCTAATACCAAGTATGGATACCCACTGATGATCTGTGAATAAAAAATGGTAGCCTACACAGATCAGTATATGGAGGGAATCACAGCATAATATGATAAACCATTTCTTTCCTTCCAAATGTATGAAAAGACAGGAAGTATAGACTATAGGAGAACTGGCAAACAGTACAGTGGATGATGCCCTAAATAAAGAATTTCTAAAATCTGTGAGAGCTAAAAGGTAGATACCGGTATAAATGAAGGGTATACAAATATGGTTGGGGGCCATACATGTGTACGTGTTTATGCCAACTTGCCAATATGAAACTTTCTAACATGAGTATAGGCATGTACAGTAGACAACAAACTTCAAAGCCATGTAGCCTATAGTCTAGAAACAAAATACTTGATGGGAGTTAATACCAATACCTAGAGTTTGAGAAGGTTATAGACCTACTTGTTTACTTGATATTATATGATTTAAACAGATTTAGTTTGTGCGTAATGTTTACTCATTAATCAGAATCACAAAAAAACCAAGCCAGCAAATGAACATATGCATAAATGAATAATATTCTGACTTTCAACATTGGGCAAAACTTTGTCAGTGGTCAAGAGATTTACTGTGTACCCCAAAATCAAATCCGAATTCCAAAATCATACTTCTGCAAGTGCAACTGATAAACATGGACATTTGTTCTATAAAGAAAGCAAATATGTGTCCCTGTCTAGATACATGTACACAATACTTGAGTTGGGTAGTTAATACTGGTTATATTCTAATTGGGAGAATACAGGGGATGGTTTCTTCATTTGATTGAACCCAGAACCTGTTTGATATAATCCCTAGGATATGAAAGGAGTCAGACAGGATTAGGCTAAACCTAGCAACCCTGCTTCCTTTCATTGTAAACAGATCCCTCATTCACTCAAAAACAGGCTCGTATTATGATTATTCTTTCAGTTTCGTTTCAAATTTCAAGTACAAACCACATTGTGTGCAAAAAATAGCTAAAGTTTGAGGGAAGTCTGCTCTTAAAATCTGAAAGAAAGCTCCTGTAAATGATTTTCAAAAGAGCAACTGAAAATAAAATGATGCCAATGGTCCATCATGTGTTGTTAACCTACTTATTTTAATCACCTCACCTTTCTACTTTCTTCAAAGGAAGGGTAAAAGAGGCATATTTATTTCAAGATATCATGGTTATTTTTAGCATTTTAATCTAATAATAAAATTGTTAAGCTTTTGGTAACCATGATGATTTGAAATTTAGCCTTTCCATTGATTATGATATCAACCCTTCAGATGTCAGGATCTATTAAAGCATAGACAATAGTGTGTGGTATTAACCTAAAGCTTTAATCTGTATCTAGAAACATAACATTCATGTATTTATCCTACCCGGTAAGCCCATCAGCAAGCAAGCCCATCAGCAACCCGTAAGACCATATTATGCAGCAGACACACAGTCCGTACCAGGGGTATTCATTTTCCATCTGGTAGAGGTAGTTTGGCATTCAACTCATTCTATTCTAACTACATGTAGTAAGAGTTGCAATGCCAAAGTGAGTGCATGCAAAGTGCATCAACCTCTAAAATCAATTCACAATAAATTGCCACTCTGGATCATGACGTTTGACCTTTAACCAAAGTGCTGAAACAAACATGTCTTTATCATCCATTTCAAATTCATCATCCATTTTTTTAATGGATCTACTGTTCCTCAACTTATATGTGGCTTAAAGGATCTATCTAACTTTTCAAAAAGGTGTTGAAAGTGTACGGTTGATTTTTTGTTTAAATTTGTCAGAGAAATATGCAATAAATCCCTAAACGTTTCTAAAAAGAAAATATATCAATATTTACAACATGTACTTTACAAGTCGACATTCATTTTCATGTTGATTTTTGACATCAATACAAATTATCAATGTTTCTATGCCATTGCCTCTCGATCATTTCTATCATAATGAAAACATTTTGTGTCTTGATTCACACACTGAACTGAAGACAGGTGGCGTACACTGTCCATGTAGGCCTGCTATCATGTTCTCTGGACTACATGTACAAACTTTTGTGTACTGATACTTTTCACTATTATTGACAAATCAAGTGATTCTTAACATAGTATTGGGCCTTTGAACAGAAAAGGAATTGTCATTATTTCCTGACAAATCTAGTGTGAACCCAATATCAAATAAAAAGCGGACTACGGATCTATAATCCTAGGCCTACTATCCAAAAATATATTTTCTTCCTTGTACTCAACCCCTCTCTCCACCTTGTAATTGATCCCCTTCCTTCAATATTCTCTCCCTCTCCCACTCTCTCTCTCTCTCTCTCTCTCTCTTTCCCTTTCTCTCTCTTTGGATCAATCGTCTGATCTAGTTTCGGCTCAGCGAATGTTTTTCAAGGGGTTTTCATGAAAATTTATGAGGTTGATTCTTTTTACCATATATATTGCTCTCCACTGCAGAACTTTAATTTCATTCTCATACAAACATTGACACAAGTTATTGCTTAAATGTACTTGTCCCTCCATTTTCGTCAAGAAAGAAGATTATAGTACACTTAGTTTTACAAATCTTTATGATGTTTTGGGGCAGGTAAAAATACAATTAGTAAGAAATGCATTGCCTGAAGGCTCTAAAAGAGCTCTCATACACTGTAGGCTAAGAGAGCTTAATCCAAAACAATTTTTATATTCAATGAATAAATTTCACTTTTAACTCTATCAAGTTCAAAAGAGGTGTGTAGTTAACAAATTATTTTTTCAAGTACACACACCTCTAACATTAGTACATAATTAATGATATGTTAATTTACAAATATACCATCTCCAATTTGAAAATATATTTCATACTAAAATGGTGGAAAAATGATTCAAACAAACTAATCATCACTGTTAAAAGAAGTTATATCTCTTCTAAGCAAAAACAAAGAGGGGAACATTACACATGTTGTACATTTTTTATCTCAGTAAGAATTATTGACTCGGCTATTATTTCTTCACTATCTTGTTGAACTTTGGATGAATCTTGTCACGTCAACTGTTTGATAGTTCCTCTGCATGACTTCCAAGTTCAAGCTGACCTACATACATGTATATGTGTTTTCAACTTTTACTGAGCTACAAGCAATCTTGACAAGGTAGATACTGTACATGACAAACAGCAACTGTGACCTATGACCTACATGTATGAGTTACCATCCTAAAGACCATCCTGCATGCACATGGCCCTTTGTTTTTAGGTATGGACGTCAATCCTGACCTACATATCTATGACCAAATGACAAATGATGACCAGTGGCATAAAGACTTGGACAGCACTCCAATGGTATTTTCCTTTCAGAAAGGCCATAAGCCCTAAAATGGTCTTCATGACATCTGTAATTTCCATATAATACCATTGTAAAGAATAAAGCAGCTTACACTGTAAATGCCCTCATGTAATGATACAAGAAATGTGATTACTTATAGACCATTAGAGGAAATGTTAGAACATCCATGTACATGTAACCTGCCGGTAGTATGAATGTAATCTGCATTCTCATCATCAGTATCATACACATTGAAGGCCTACATTCATTTAGGTTGATGTTCTTCACAGAATTATGTATGTCCCATTTTCTCTAACACTACACCAAGGCTCTGCCCCCTCCTTGCATCTGCTGCTACCCCCTGCCAGCCACGGTTAAAAAGTCAATACCTGCCATGGAGTCATGGACAGACAGAAGGAATAAAGATGCAGCAAAAACATCCAGCGTATTGTCATGATCAATTATTCATCTGGTCTGGTCTGACCAGGCAGGCATGCAGGCGCAGGGAGCCATCCAGCGGCGAAGGGGATTGTTATTGAGATTGCTCCAAAGATTCTCTTCAAACCTCTGCTAGCTATACCTACCCTCTCACACATAGCAGATAATCCAAATATATCTTAAACACACACATACACACACCACACCTCTGGATAACTTCAGTCGGTATTCATATAAATATCATGTATTAAATGTAGTTTTGGAAGATACTGGGTGATCAGACACTGCACTGTGGATGAGGAGGACTATACAGCAGGGAAATGATAGGGAAATAGCACACTGCTTTATATCGCTCTAAAAAAGAATAATAATTATTGAGCTTTTCAACCAAGATGAAAAAACACATACTATACATGTAGGGCACTAAATTGTTTCCAGGATATTTTAGGTCATTTTGAGTTTGTTTATCAAGAAAAAAGGATGGCTGCCTTTAAATAAAGAAACATAAATATTAATGCTTTCTTTAGACAATTCATTTTTTGTTTGATAACAAATCCTTACAGCTTTGTAAATCCCTTTCTGGTAAATACATGTACATGTATGTTCACTTTTTGATCATACCTTTGGGTCTATCAAAAATCTTTAGGTACTTCATTTTTGCAAAAGATTCATTTCTGCCATGTGCATTCAAAATATTTGTTATCTAAACAAAAACATGATTTCCTTTGCCTGAAGCTTTGAATACAAACTTGGCTTGCACAAACATGCATTACCTTTGTCTAAAGCTTTGAATGCAAACTGAACATCAATCCTCTTTGCCTAAAGCTTTGAATGCAAACTGAACATCAATTCTCTTTGCCTAAAGCTTTGAATGCAAACTGAACATCAATTCTCTTTGTCTAAAGCTTTGAATGCAAACTGGGCTTGCACAAACGCATTGATTGGAATTCAAGAATGGACCGCAGAGAGCTACTGCATGAATTAAACAACTTGGCTGCATTTCAATCTCCCAATAGATTTGGCTGCAGTCGACACCGAAAGAGGCCCTCTCAAAGCAAGATGGCATCAACAGTGACAACGGAGGAGAAAGGGAATACAACCACAAAATGACAATCAAAGGAGAATACAAATGTCCTCCCATACTTAGGCCTAATGAATGCATAAACACCTCATAAATACATGTAATCAATATGTACATGTACAGTATTTGCCGGGGTAAACACCGCAGTATTTTCGGGAGAGAAAAAATCAAAAAGTCGGAGTGCGGCGTATATACATGTACGGCGACAGAGTAAAACAAAAAAAAACACAAGTCAAAACCAGCACAAATTCGCACATATGGGACTATGAATGGTACAATAACTATACCACTATGGAACAGGACATTTCCACACATCTTACTGACAATTTTACCTGGCATTGTTGACATGAAGACGCATATAATCTTCCAAAAACAACATCTGCCGATAGATCTTGATCAAAGTTTGTGCCAATGCATTGCAAAAGTAAAAGCAGGGGCCGTTTAACAAACCTGCAGCAAAGTATCCAGCACACGAAGTCGCCATTTTCAATCCATTTCATTGTATACATCACAAAAAACTGCAGGCTTAGGCATCGGTGCAGGATGGCCGCGCAGTCTAAGGCTCCCTTTTTTTTTCTTAAAGGTCAAAATTCGGGGTGCGGCCTATACAGAATGCAGCGTTATCGCCGGCAAATACGGTACTTAAAAAAAAATAAAAGTGTTAAATCTCAGCCCTCTTAATGGTGAAAACCACTGGACTTACTTTTTGGAGTTTACATGTAAAATATCACAATTCTTTATTGGCTTTAAGTGTTTCAATATCAGAGATTCAATGTTGCTTGTTTACTGTCCAGCCATGCAGATCTACTCCAACATTGTATACATGTACGTCAGTGTAAAAATACTGGGCATATTTAAGTTTCTTGGCTCATTAAAGTGTCAACGTTTGTACTGGTACTAGCTACTACATGTATATTAACACTTCTTTTTTGAGAAAGGAATACCTGGCACTTATACATCCACTTGAGACATCTAAAGATAGCATGGGTGACACTAGACCTTGTAATGCCATGCTTTATTTGTACATTGTAAACCAGGTTCTATCTGGCCATTATCTAGACCTACAATGTACGTGTACATGTACATGCATGCCATTATATACATTGGATTTTTTTTAATAAAGTGTACCAGTAGTTTAGAAATCAGTGCAGAGCCATTAGGCATACAAATTTCATCCCTACATATACATGTACATGTAGTATTACAAGAATTAATCTGGGATAATACCAAGTGAGAGTCTTCCATACATGTATAATCATAAAGATGTGCACGTACATACATGGACACCTGCTTATTGAAAGTACACAGTGTAAAGTAATAGCCACTCTTTGGTACCCATAGAAATCACTTTGACAAATAACTGTAACATAACTGTCCCCTTGGGCACCCAATAAAGAGGAGATAACCAACCCCTCCAGGGAGATTAGAAGATCCTGAGGCCTATCTCCAAGCATGGACCTACTTGCCCCAAGACAGTCTTCTTTGTTGACCATCAATTGACCATCACAATGGACATTACAATGGTCATCCATTAACAGGGTAGAAGACTCTGATGTGACAAAGACCTTGTGGTCTTCACACCCTGGACATCATGTCTACACTAGTCTTTAATCATTCAGACCCAATCATTAGGATATACATGTAGTCGTTGTCAGGCTATCCCACAATAATTGGAGTGGACTAATGTGTTATTTGTTTGTATTGGGAGTCTACATGTAGATGGATGACAGAGGAAATAATATGTGAAGTTATGTGGTCTTCCCACTCTGGACATCATGTAGACCCACACAATGTTTTAATCATTCAGACCCCATCAATTGAATATAGCACAGCCCCAAAAATATAACAGACTGTGAGCAAAGTGACAAGAAGTCTGTTTGAGAATATTGATTTTTCACAAGGGGAGGGGTAAACTACGGCCTACAGTATTACCAGTATATGAATGAATAGATACTTTTTTCAATCGATAATACCTCCATATCAAGCTTGAATATTTTATCACTCATTCAGAATTTTATTCCCTGACTCTTTTTCCTTACCCATGATGCATTTATCCATTTTAAATATACATTACAATACATTGTGCACAATACATATTGCACATTTTCCTTTTTCATTTCAATTTTGTTTGTGAGAAATCTCCCCTTTGAATTTCACCATTCTCTTCCTCAAGAGTTCTTTTTCTGATCTTATCATTTCTCTCCTCCACTTGGAAAGTTTGACTTCTTGATATTCCTACTGCTCAAAATACAAGTACACACTGCATTGTATGATTTTAAACAGTACTGTACAGGTACTGAGGTAGATTTATGTGCTGGACATTTTTTACAAATTTTGTAAGTGGTTCAGATTCTTGAAAAGTTGAAAGTGTCATGCTGTGAAATAATATAAATAACAAGTGAAACAACCCCAAACATTGGCTAGTCACAAAAGTGAAAATACCTGTTTTTTTCAATTCATGAAAGTTTCAGGTACCGGTATTACATGTACATGTACAGTCTATACATGTGTATGTAGGCCTACACATGTACAACTTACAAGCATCATACATGTATTACTGACTGTGTGTGGTAAAATCATTATTTACACCTTTTTCTGTAGTTTGTGTAAGTACGGAATACCTTGAAGGCTACCCCTCTAGTATGGTCAAGACAGACAGTGTCCAATTAAATAAGGACAAAGACCTTAGTGGTCAACCAAAATACTGACCAACATCAGTTCATCCAGGCTCTGATTTGACCACTGATAGATAATCAATAGCAGCTATGGTCTATGGAGGTAGGGGTTGTAAACCAATGGGGGCATCACTTTGAGTGCAATCACCCCTTACAAAGGATGAGTGATTGCTGTATGGCTCTCTTTCTCTTTGTAGTATTTACACTGTACTGCCATCTGTCCAAAGTTACCCATAATCACTGTACATATACATGTACATGTACATGTAAACCATAAATTATCCCAAGTACATATTACTGTAAGGCTTCCCTACCTATAAAATACTCAAGGTATATCATTTTGTACTCAAAGTTGAAAATAAACCTGCACTGTACGAGTACATGTATACAAAAAATGAACCCTTTTACCAAGAGGTAACTTCTTGCTTTTACAATGCACTCTCCATGCAAATACACACACATGAACTGTACATGTAGCTTATTCTATTCAACCAGTTTTACTCAAATTTCCATCATTTTTTCAGCTATAATCAATAAATGGAATGAATAGCATTTCTTATTAATTTTGACCATTGTTGATAAAATGCTGCTTTTTTTTTTGATTTCTTTTTCAATAAAAAACTAGAAAAGGTTTACACGCTACAGGGCAAGATACAATATCATCCATTAACCTATTATTCTACTTAAGAGCCATGTTGTAACTTTTGAGAAGTTTGTTGTGGTGAATGTGACAAGCCTAAGGGTAAAATACAGCAGAGAATATTGTGTACTGTACATCACTTAACCCCTTGCCTTCTGGTACCGGGTACCTCCTGTATTAAGTCAATGCGAATAAGGAAATTCAGAATTCAACGGGCTAATCACATACAACCATGTATCTAGCCTAATGATTACACGGCCTGAAGTGTACATTTACAGAATGGAGTTGACATTTATGATGCAATATCAAACAGCGCTTCTTTATCACATGTACACCTGTAGGCTACATGTACATGTATATTCATTTAATAATCTAATAAGGCCATTCACACAGAGGTCTAAATTTACATGCATGTACAATATGCTTGTCTATTTACATGTACCGTAAATCTCTGTGTACAAGACACACCTTTTTCTGTCAAAAAAACAAATCGAAAGTCTTATAAACAGATACAAGATTTTTTATTTATGCCTGGCAATGTCTCCCTGCTCAAGTTGTGTTGACTCACCACTCGGAAACTAGAACAACACTACCTGTATGTCCGGATTTCTATTGGACTTTGAGGAAAATTTGTCAGTCATCTTTAGTTTTTAAAACGACATTGTTACTAGTATTATTTGTGACAAGTTCACTAGCACAAGTCAGCGCCTTCAACTAAACATCCAAGACATACAAATAATATGTTGAAATTGTTGTCTTGTACAACAAATTCAAGTACATGTACATGTACACTGAACATTAAATCCACATTCACTATGGCATTCTCTACAGCGATTCTGGTGTTACTTTGGATGCACTGAGATGACCCAAGACAGTTTGAAACACTGCCTCCAGGGGCCTTGAAAACATCCCCTCCAAATGGGATTTGAGAAGTATAAAAACTACTCCAATTTATCATGGGTGCGCATACTACAAGGCACAAAGAGATTAGAGAGGATGGCTTCGTTCATTCCAATCCTCGCATTCATCTCAATTTGATTTGAAAAGTAGAAATGAGATGGAGCCATACAAAGCTGCCTTGCCAATTCATTTCTAGAGTGGGATCACAGCTCTATTGGATTGATAAGTACCTGACATGCAAGATAGCATTCTTGAACCAGCGACATGAAGCTCACTCCTGGCCCTCTCTATACTAAAGCCAATTGTTGCCCATGGAAAGAGATAAAGAAGGCATACAGTACAAAGTAGAATGTAGATCTGGCTTCTATAAAACTTTTCTGTGAAATCATGGAGTTTGCATGTTAGCCTTTTCAATCATCTACAGAGTGTACATGTTTATCAAACTGACTTACTTTGAAAATCAGGGACCTCCCTGATCAAGTTCAGAGTATAAATTGCGCATGTAAACATTGAAGCAATAAGATGATGATAAGTACAAACACTATAATAGAACTCTATGCGCAAACATGTACTGTAAAGGTTAGCCTTGATAGCAGTTTGCTATACATTGTAAAAGAACAAACTAACAAGGTGAAATATTATATAGACTATAGAGCCAATTCAAATTTTGAGGAACTTTCAGAGGACAAACATGGCAGGACTGGAGGTTTATTACACAAAACCCTGTTATCCATCTCTTTGTACCCCCCCNCCCCTTCTCATTGCAGGTTATTGGGTCAATAAAGTTCCCATGCCACCTGTTAATTGATCCAGTCTTCTTTGTGCATGCATACACTGAAGACCATTGGTCATCTTGATTGTCAAATAAGTGTTAATTAGTCTCAATATCCACTCTATATCCAACTTACATGTACAAGTTGTTTACTCTGTTCTAAACACATCCTTAAATTCAGTCATAAATATTAACATTTCCTTATCATCAAGATGTTCCATTTCATTGACGACACAGTTTTCAGTTTTCACTATAAAACAAAAGCATTAATAGCATCTTGTTCACAGTTCACAAGATTTTTCGATATCACAGGTCAATTAGAAAAGAGCTGGATATGAAGACTAATTAAGCTTGAACAGGATGGACAAGAGAGATGTGACATTGAAGTAGGAACATGGAAAGGATACAAATGTATCAATGAGAATGGGTAACAATGTGTATAAATACTGTATGGATGAGTCATCAGGCATTAACAAAGAGAATGGAGTATTTTTCTAGACCTGTTGCCCCAGGCCCATGGCAGTGAAATGTTTCAATGTGATGTACAAACACATGTACAGTACATGTAGCTCATTGGGTAGTCTGGACTTACATGGACATACTGTACTATACTGTACATGTTTGTCATGGTATGGATTTTTCTTAAATTATTCCCCAAAGGTCTTCTCTAGTATAGTACATGTATATATAATAAACCCTTCTTTTTCCCCTTTTTTCAAACTCCATCAAAAGAAATGCCAAAACTAAAAGGGAATGTCACTTTTCTCCCTCCCTACCTCTCTCCTACATTTTATATCCTTCACAGGGTTTCTTACTTTCTTTCTACTGATAATTTATCATTTCATCTTTTTGGAATTTAGCTCATGAAAAACAGACACCAAACAGGCAATTGTTTTATTCATAGTTTCCATACTGTTGCAATGTTATAGTTTTAATTTCAAAGTAAAAAATAATGTACAAACAATTCTTTCTGCCAATCTTCTTGTAGGCTAGCATTAGTGTTTATGTGATGGAATATACATGTACATGTGACTGGAAAGCCAATGATTGTTATGTTCTCAAGATGAAGATATTGTAATTTGCCAATATGGAGAAAGTGCCTGCAGTTAAATCTTGCATTATTAAGTTCCCATCAGAATCTAAGTGGAGTGAAGAACCTCGCATCCTGTGGACAGGGGGAAAGCCGATACCCCAACCAAATTTGAACCTCAAATTTGCAAACCAAATTTAGTCGCCGTAATTGACGACTATCCGACGATAAGTGTGAAGCGAGTGTCATCTTAGGATGGAAGACGGTGTGTTTGCATGTACCCAGACCTGTGCAATGCCAAATACTGGTTGACTGACTGTACACTACAGCACTGTGAATGTTACACTGTAATATACACCATACTGAATGTCCAGAGCCTGGTTGATATTGATTGGAGTAGGTAAAAGAACAACTGGTATGAAATTTAAATCATTTAATCATCTTAAAATATCAGTCAACGAAAGCCATGTACAGTACATACATGTACTACATGTATAATACACATACTGCCATATCAGATTTAATCAATATGGAACTATAACATTTCAATAAATTATTGACATAAATCATTTAAGTCTGCATATTTCGCAACGGTGTGTGTACAAGCATTATAATTGTGATATATTTTGTATGATGTAATCTTTAAAGGCTTCCATGATAGTGAGGGTAGATTTGAGTGAGCGAGGTTACGGTAACAACATGTTTTCTTTCAGAGTCGAAGTTTCGTAAGGGTTAGTTGGTCCTGAGAAGTGTCCACTCGTGCTCCATCACGAGGTTTCTACGATAGGTACAACCTACAATGTACATGTACAACTGTATCTATTAAAATTAAGCCTATTAAAAGAATATGTGGTGGAATCGCAAACCTCCCTCAAATTTTGCATGATGTACACATGTAGAAACATAAATGCACCTTGTAAATATACATTGTAGTCCACATGTAGAATTTAGTTGATTTCACTCCTACCCTTTTGGTCTGTTTGGGCCTAAATGTTATCCTCTCTACGTCTTAACAATCATAAACTCATGAGAGTCACTTCTACAGGTTTAAATGCTGTTAACATCAAACAGCACCATCTTCATATCATCCACTCGATACCAACTTGGTATTGATACCGGCCTAGACGGTGGGGCACAATCCAGTCTGTTTGTTTTACACTATTGACACTCGCACTCTACCTCCCTCTGTAAATCAATATACGCATAGAATTGCAGAATTTAATAAGACATGGTTTTATTGCGACCGTTGGAATCGGTTCACGGGCCTGTGAGATTGCCATAAGGCTGCTATCACCAGAGTGCATGGTTGGATGGGAAGGTAGGGCGGGGGCATGGGATGGACGACCTGAGCCACTTTACAGGTAGCCTGGTGTGGGTGGCAAACTGGGCCAATATATGAAAGTATGTGCGTGAAGAAATAAGATAGGAGGCCAGATACTCGCACTGCCTGCCCGTCCAGGGAGGTAAGGCGTCAGATTAAATCATCCAATGAAAGCCAGAATGCCATTCAGTCATATCAAACACATATGAGATAACGCTCTTCTTGCTCTGAGCAGATGACAGGATACATGTACAGGTACATGTAGATCAAGGGAGAGATAACTGTTTAACCTATTCAGTCTCAAGAGGACAGGTCAGATGATGACTGTAGATCAAGGGAGAGATAACTGTTTAACCTATTCAGTCTCTAGAGGACAGGTGGTGGTAAAGGAAAACAAGGTTTTCTTGTGTTGCATCTCTCCATCCATCCCAAACTAAATTTGTATCTTTTGTTTAACATGTACACATGAAGTCTGATGCACAGGCATCTCTTCAGAGCTTATCTTGAGTAATGCATCTCAAGAGAAACTTCATATTGCAGCAGATTGGTTATTTTGGATAACAAACATTATATGACACTTGTATACCTGCATTTAAAAACAAGCAACTTAAAACACAAGAAGAGCTTCTTTATACATTGTACCTCAATGTACATCTTAACTAGAATGGACTCTCATCTCTCTGGATTGTCAGTATCAGTGCATGATGTAGCCCTAGTAACAGTCATGAAAGATTGCTATTTATTCTCCCCTTTTCTTCAAGAACTGTAATTATTACACTCTAATCCACTCCTGTACGTGACGAGCATTGATCCTTCATTTCATCTACTCTACCAAGGCTAAAACAAGATGAAGCTCTATAAAATAATGATAATAGGATTGTGTAAGAAACAGCCCAGGGTTACTTCAGATCGAGATACAACTGGAAGAAAATTCTTATGTGTTACAGATTTTCGAAGCGGTACACATAAATGAACTTTGTATGCCTCTAGTTCTGTGTAAAATATACTGTACTGTTCATATGAACTTGGCAATTACATTTTCTTTAGTTTTCACCAGAGAGCTTTTTTTAGTTTCCACTGCTCGTTTTGTCTTGCCAGAGCTACATGTACAGTACATGTGTACTGAAAGACAGCAGTCACTCCTATGTTGTTTTCACTGATATACTGGTATTATTAATTTATTATCATACATGTCTGATGTCCCTCACATTAGAATCAGATATACAGTACATGTATACTGTACATGTAGGTTGTCACCCTGTTGCATTCAGTTCAACACACAGAGCACGGGAGAATGTTCATTGTTTGCAATCACTGGTTAACACCCTCAATCATGCATGCCTTCATGCACAGGAGAGTACAATCGCATCATGTAAACACCAATCCTGCGTTGTATAATACTGGAAAATACAGGTACATGTACATGTACATCAATCCTAGTCAACAAAATGACATTCAGAACTAATAAGCTTGATTCAGGAAACATATTTTTGTCTGAACTTGTTTACAAAAATGAACAAAGAATAAAAACTATTTGCTTCTCATTTGAGGAACTACTGAACAATAATGTACGTTGTTGAACCAAATTTCTCAATAATGAAGAAAAAAAATCCACCTTTATAAAACAAGTATTGAACATACATGTACATACATGTACATGTATATTGTAGGCCAAGGACAAAGGCAATAAGTTTAGTATGTAAATTGTATGTAGGCCTACAATGTATGTACATGTACATGTACATGTACATGTACAGTACATATTTTGCAGACAGTCCTCTCGTATATTGTCTCGTCTTTCATGATATCAGACAACCAATCAATTTCAGTTGACCCTCATCGCAGACCTAACCCTTGAATATGGAGAATAAAAAACCTCAATGGCCGAGTCAACAGAACACATCTTGAAACTACGTTCATCTGTTACCAAGCAACCCCATCCAAGCACTCTTAGATCATATGAACAATATCATCATCTTGGTGATTCGTTCATATACAAGTAGGCCCTACAGATGTCCATTGCTGTGTGCTAGCGGTGGTTTCAAATTAGTTTTCTTTGCAATGAAATGGGTAGAGTTACAGTATGAAAACATCATTTTATTCAGAAGCCATTCAGGACTGACAGGACAGTATAGTAGGGTAACTAAACCGCCTTGGGACTTGGGTCAATGGCTGGTGATAGTCAACATAGGCATACTCTTTCCAGGTTTAGAAGGTTATCTAAAACTTACCTACTTGAAAGACTAACATAGTTATTTTATTTGCATCTTAGTATTTCTTATTCTGAAAAGCTTTCTGACCACTAATGACTAAGGACCTACCCGTCAGTGTGTTTGCTGTATATGGGCGTGTGTGTTTGGGTGCGTGAGCGTGTGTGTGTGTGTGTGTGTGATTGAGTATTTTTTATGTTCTATATTCTGTAGCTTAGTATTTTCATCCATTGTATAATCATACGTAACATTCTTTTTACTGTAAATGTATGTATTTTGTTGACTATAGGGCCCCGCTCACAAGCTTAGCTTCTAAAGGGGTCCTAAAACCATTCAGTTTATGATGTAATCAATGGTGATTGATGTACTATTACCAGTGTCTTTTTTATGTAACAGATTGTATCATGCTTTGTGTGGTTTTAAATAAAATGAACTGAACTGAACATTCTGTTTAGAAACATAAGTACATGTATCTCTTTCCAAGAAAAGTACCCTTTTCAGAAAACAGGAAATTTATTTGAAACTTGTATTAAAGGTATTACAAAGTTTTGGTAAATTTTGAAAAATGGGTGGATAGTGATTCTTTACAATTTTGATATATTTGGATGCCCCTGTGGATGTATCAAAAGCACTAGAAATTTTAGACCCTAAAACACTTCTGCTTCCGAGAAAAATTGAATATAAAGATTTATCGGTGCTCCCGATAAATGTTGATGAATTTCAAAACACTCCTACATGTACGGCAGTACAATGGTACATGTAGCTGCGAACAAAAAAAAATCAGAATATGTAGTTGTGGTATATAATATCCGAACGGGAATAGCTGATTGGTCAATTTTAGTCAATAAACATTGTTTTATAGCTTAATTAATATCTTGACCTTGAGAGGGAGCTATTCAACATAAAGTGTTTATTATTGTTTTATAGCTTAATTAATATCTTGACCTTGAGAGGGAGCTATTCAACATAAAGTGTTTATTATTCATAATTTCATAACTTGAGAGTTGATTTCGACCACGACAATGATCACGGAATAATATAGGATCACATATGCTTTGAATATGTTCATTTGAACCAAATTCATGACCCCATATCAAAACTTTTCATTACCTTTAAGAAATTATGTCATGTAACTTTTTGGTACATTGTAATGAATCCATGATATAGAGGAAACAGCATACACAGACTAAAAATCAACATCATGTACTGAAACGTATAATGAATCCTATAATTTAAAAGTGGTAAGTTGACATGACAGCTGGCCCATCAGCAGTGCATACTAAAGTAATAAACCCCGACCTAGGGAGTGTTTCACAAAAGACTAAGATCAACTTGACTATGGCAGACCGTTCATGCCACTTTTTGCTCTCACCATTATGATCTTTATATATTTTTTCTTTTTAATAATGTAAATTCTATAGATGTATGTGACCATTATGTGTACGTCCGTTGAGAAACCAATGCCAGTATATGATGAAAGCAAACAGTGGCATGAATAGCCTGCCATATTTAAGTCCAACTTTATTGTCGATCTTAGTCTTTGTGAAACACCCCCCAGGAGTTATACAGTTTTCTGATGATATTCAATTATTCATTCAGACTAGAGCGGGACCATGATTTTTTTTTAATCAACTTTTCTGTTGAGACAAAGCTCACACATGCCTTTATTTATACATGTACAGTGTATGAAGTTTCTTGTGAGATTTTCGGACTAGAAACAATTAATTGCACTGTACTTTATTTATATGCTATGGCTCTATGATTTTGGTATGGCTATACAAAGAATGACAGTACTCTGAACACAGTTTAAAGGGGCAACATTTCACACCCTTCCCATGCTATTTGGAACCAGGCAGATTCAGGTGTAATGAACTTTCCAGCTGGGAACCTCATCTTGTCTCGCTAGCCTTAGCCATGGGCAATTTTGGGCAACCAAAGGTTTTCATTACGGATCTCAGTGCATATTGACAGGGATCCATGACACCAGTGCGGATCAAATGAGCTCCTCAATTTTACCAACGAAGTAGGAGGACTGTTCCAAGTGTTCACCACTCCTACTCCATGCCGTTTGAAAACAAGATGGTTGCAGTATTGCAATACATCCCATGTCTGAGACAAAGTCGAAGCATACACAGTAAATGTACATATTGTTTGGACAGAAAAAAATACTAGGGAAATATAAAAATATATACATGTACATATCTGCATGTACATGTACAGGCCTATAAACATGAATGTACAATTGTACATACTGTACCAGTAGAACATATTTCCATAAAATCATGTCATTAACTCTCACAACGAACAAAGTAATTATATAAATAAATTGCTTTGCCTCTTTTGAAAAAATTGTAGTACCGGTATAAACCTAAATTATTTTGAATTAAAACCAATACAAATTAATTTGCCTTTCTTTTATATTTCATTTCTGGCAAAATAAGTGTACAGTAGGTATTTAGAAATGAATAGTTTGCATGTCGAGCTTCACCGACCATGAATGCTCAAATGCTCAGACATCATTCAGAATGTCTTCTTCAAACTGCCCCCCCCCCCTCCTCTCTCTTTCTCTCTCTCTCTCTCTCTCTCTCTCTCTCTCAGATTTCTCCCCTCTCTCTCTCTTTCTCTCTCTCTCTCTCTCTCTCTCTATTGCTCTTCATGTATCTTTCTATCTACAATGTGTCTATTTCCATCACTTGAATATATGTGTACCAGAAAATCTCTGACATGATCTAATTTGTCAATTATCCAGTTCATTCTATAATAAACTCCTTTGTTTACATGGCTGACTAACACAAGTCAAGGAATGAAGAGACTGTTGTAAACAAGCCACATGGATGAGTGACTTCAAAGGGGAAGACAGAATAGTCTTTGTGAATTAGTTTTCAGTTTCACAGGGAGAGATAAACATGAATGATGAAGCAAACAACAAACATTCTCTTCAGAAACGTACAATACACAAGATGCCTTCATATATAGGCCTAACTTCCCTAAACATTTTATCATTGTACATTTTGTTGCGTATCAATATCAATCTATGCAATATATCTGAACAATTTACAGTAAAGCTGTACATGTATGTTTCCTGAACAAAGCTGAATCGCTTTGTTTCAATGAGCAACCACACGGTGTGCATCTGAAAGTATATATACTTTTAGATATACGGTACTGTACATGTATTTTGATTGATATTAATCATATACATGTACATGTACAATGTATATACATTATAGGCCTACATGAAAAAAAATGACTTGTTAATAGGAACAGAAGAATCACACATTGCATGAACATTTAGGATGGAAACTTGTCCACCTGGAGGCAAAACAAAGCAAAGAATCATCTCAATCGAGTCTGCTAAGCAGACTACTAATGGCAGGTGTTGAGCCTGTAAGTTGAGTGATCACTTTGCTAAGCTAAACTTTTGTTTGCTTTAGAGCTTTAGAGATCTCTTGGGTATAATTAATTGCCTTTATCTTGTATTAGTAGAAAGAAGGATGTGACAAGCTAAGTGAGAAATACATGAATCTCAGACAATGTCACTTTTGAACTTAGACCTGTACACAAATCAATATTGATCTACAATGTATGACTCAAGTTGCACATTAAAGTTAATACATTATGTACATTTGAGTGTATCACATTCAAGTTATCAATACATTTGACACATACTATAACAATGAATTTAACAATAATTTCAGTGCATGAATTCATAAATTTTCAGCCTCTTTGTTCTTTCTTTCTTTCTCTCTCATATCATGTCATTAAGTTTCCAATCTTGATTCAGGAAGGTTTAACATACATGTACATGTACATATCACATTACATACATGTACATGAAAATCTGTGTTGTCATAGCAAACAAATAACAAATACTCTTGAAACACATACAAAAAGATGCCACTAAAAAAATATTGAATATTGAATACCTAATCCTACATTACATCTATCAATAGAGTCACTCACACCTGCTTTAGTGACCACCTGTCTACAAAGACCACATTTCTGTTTCCCTTGAAATTGAAAATGGTTTCTCATTGAACAACAGGAAGTCTATAAAGTTATAAAGACTGCCTGTCTATAAAGACAACTTTTGTGTTTCCCTTGGGGAGTCACTATAGACAGGTTTGACTGTATTACCAAAACCAATGTGTGGTACTGGCACTTAGGTCTACTGGAACAATTTTTCGGACAATCCTTTTATTTTAGTTTTCAAAAAAATGTCTAATGCCTGGCCAACTCTCTCTCTCTCTCTCTCACTCTCTGTCTCTCTCTCTCTCTCTCTCTCTTTCTACTTTTTGTTTTCTTTACATTTTTTACAGTTAATTCAAGTTTGAAGAGAAAAAAAAAGGACATGCCATGAAACTTGAAGTTGAAAGGGCATCTTAAAGTTAAAATAATAAAAATGAATATCATATCATATGACCATGATGACTCTGAGTTTCAAATGAAATAATCTTCGGGCTGTTCAGCTGAAGAAAATATATAAAATGTGGATACTTACGAACTCTGACAGATCTAGCATCTAATTTCTCCACGAGATCCTCCAATCTGATAGTTCTTCTCCTCAGAAGAAGTGTTCTGTGTGCTAATAAATGGGCTTCACTGCTGATGTCGCTAAAAATGTCATTTGCACGAAGCGACAGGTCAGAGAGTTGCCGAACCAGTCCGCATAGTGTATTGTTTGACACCGTATCCAACTCCCTATCGCAGCCGGGAGGCAAGGGACTGTTGCTCAAATGCTGAGGTTCAATCACTCGCTTGATGAACGGCATGATGAAGATTGTTAGTTATTCCGATCCACAGACGTTATGTGCTGATATCTGACGAATGAATAAAATCCAAGTTAGATAAAAATCCACTTCAAGAGTAGCTTTACATCACTATTATCCATGGTTGAATATTAGCAAGTTATGTATTTCGTATCAACTGCAGAGCACTCAATTGCGTGCTTGCTCATCTCAGCTACTCACTGCACATAATACACTGCATGCATATCATGCATGCGAGACTCGACTCGACTCCGTGCATGCAGTATACACAAAACGTTGAAAGCGCACGCTTGTTGAGCTGAGCTAGCTGCGAAGATCCGAGGGTCGTGAGTGAGAGAGTGTTTGTGTGAAAGAAGAAAGGGGCGGAAAACCCCTTTCCTATTGTTCCATTATTTCAAAGATAACGGACCAACGGCACAAAAGCGACATTCATCTCCGTTATTATTTTGTCTGCACCCGGTTCCACAATTGTGTAATGAACAGGCCTTCATAAATAACACCAAATAGGCCTCATAATGATCAAGTGATATGTATGTAAAGCATTTTTGTTTGATTAGAAATATTCCCGGGGAAAAATTTGTGGAAAAACTAAAAGGGAGACGTATAACAAAATTTTGAAATATATCATAGCAAAGTGCATCATATATGATAAAAAACTTGCTTGCTTTAGTTTGATTTATTTTCTTCTGCATTCCATATAACTGTTTGAGAAGTAAAACCCTTTAACCTTTTAATAAACATAGTAACACACTCTGCAGGGGCGTACGCAGGGGGGGGTGGGG
>BEXV01000643.1:154957-174038 GCA_003118195.1 Hemicentrotus pulcherrimus
GGGGGGGGGGGGACGCGCCCTTAGAGTCTAGTCCTGAGGGAGATTCCTGAAGGACTGAACACCAAGAATCCTTTTAATTTTCAACTCACATAATTAATAATATGTCAAACATATAAGACATGCTTCAGTAAGTTGATTAACCTTGTTGAAATCCAAACTGAAAAATCTTAAATTATGCTGTTTTCTATGAAATATTTTGATATTTGAACATAAACCGGATTTTCAACAAATTGTTGTTACTCAATAGGCCCATAACTCTCCAATATGTTATTCTTTTTATTAAGTGATATCACTTTAGCTACTTTCATATCGTCTTGAAAATAACTGTCATACTGGCTAAAATTGGTCTGTAAAGTCTTCTTAACATCTGGTCCACTTAAATTTTTCACCGACAGGCGATAATTCAAAATTATCATCACGTTTAACCTTTGTTAACTCGATCACAAATTCACTTGTCTGCAGTGAAAACGTTATGACTTGGTTAGCGAAAATTAACTGCTACATGTCATATGTGTAGAAATAGGATATGTGTTGAATTTATACTATTATACATTAATTTTTCATCATGACATAATTTCCCCATGATGTAGGCCTATTAATACCATTCTGATACTCTTTTTGTGTTATTCAGACATAAGGTTTTTGCCAAAAGTTGTTCTTGAATCCTAATCATTTGTTAAATTGCTGCTTTTATTTGTATCTGAAACTACTCAATACCTTCCTTTCTTTTCTTTTGACTAACTTTCAAAGAAGCCTATATCTTTTATATTAATTGGTATCTTTTTAAGCAAATTCATCCAAGTTGTTTTGAATTTCGCTGTGATAGAGCCTACACCGGGGCCTTCATTATGATATTCTTTCTCTCAAAAACACTGTTTTTATGTATCCATTCGGGATCCATCCATTCATACTTATATCATTTTCTTCATAGCAGAACACACCAAACTAAAGACACGCTTCATAAGGCTTGTCCTACGTAACAACACGGAACGTATGCAATTTGCATTCTCACTATTGAACTAACATTATAAGTAACAGGTGAATAAAATTATTGGTAACGAGGCACAAGTTTTGTGCGTCAAATTTGATTCCATTACGAAAATGGGCTTTTCTTGACGCGAGGCTAGCAAAACACAAACTTGAAATGGAAGACCGCGAATCCACGTGTGAAGCGACAACTTCGGTTTCAAAGGTACGTAAAATTGTCTTTTGAGGTGTCATTACTCGATTGTTATTGCCTAATACCATATCGTAATCATGAAAATTAATATGACACATGTTTTATCTTCTTTCAGGGATGTTTTGTGTTCAAGTCAAAGAAGAGACGAAAGCCTCTATATCCAGGTAAGTTATATCATCCCCACCCGTGCATTTATTTGATGTAATGTAAAAGGGAACTGTGCTGATGTGTGTTTTGTAACGAAGGTGGGGAGCCTGGGGGTAAATTGCAGTGCATCATAACAAAGACAAAATAAATAAAATTGAACTGACAACTGGTGAATAAATGAACGTGTCAAATTTCTGTTGCTGTTCCACTTTAAGTACAATTTGAATCACAGACAAACTTTACAAACTAAAATTATGAAAATAGAGAGTGAATGGAATGGTGGTGGTTATTTTACCTGGCTGCTAAGAAAGCATAAATGCTTGTAAGTAAGCAACCAGACGGCCGACGGCTTTAGGTCCTCTCCGAGGGACCTGGTAATGAGGATTAATGCCTTACCAAAGGGCACTAGTGCATCGCCTTGGTTTCGAACCCGGGTCACCAGATTACAAGTCCACTGCTCTACCGACTGAGCTATCGCGCCTCCTCTAAAGAGAGTCTAGATCTAGACTAAGCTAACTAAGAGTAAGAAAAAAAGTGTTGTAGGGGTCTTTTTTGTTGATTGTTATGTCATTAAACTGAGAAAGGTAAGGTCTGTATCATGTGACTAAATCAATTTTGTTTGATCTCATGACATGTGAGTAGCAACCGTTTAAAGGCTAAGTCCACTCCAAAAAATAATTTGCTGTTATATTTAATACATGTGTAGAGTCTAGATTCTAGAGAAACAAGAGGAACAGAGCAAACAAAATTGAATCAAATCAGATGACTAATTAATAATTGAATAGATCATCTGGGCCTATGGAAGAAGTTATGAATTTTTGAAAAATTATGAAAAAAAATAGAACTTTCAAAAAAACAAATTAGAAATTTGTTTATCAGTTTGTGATGTCATTGCCTCACTATTTATCAATTGCTTTATATATTTTTATTCTAATTAATTTCCCTTTTAATTTCATCCTCCAAAACTTAATTTTCCCATGCCTTTGCCCAGGTTATATGATTTTTATCATATTCCAATTGTGTGCATGACATTTCACAAAATCTTTCATGAACTTTGAACAATTGATGCAATATTGTAATATTTGTATATTCCTAATAATTGATTTTTTAAATGAATAATTTATCAACATTCAAATTTTCATAATTTGAAAAAAATCACTCTACATATAAGTGCATCCACACAAAAAATTAGTAATTTATACTATCAATATAAAGAAAACAATTAGTGGATATGGATAGTGAGGCAATGACGTCACAGACTTATGAGTTAGTTGCCAATTTGTATTGTGATTTTCAAAGTTTTCATGTCATTAAAAATGCATAACTTTCTTATTATTTATCTGATTTTGCTCAAACTTTTTTGATTGGTTTGTCTGATTTTTACTGTTTTTATTGAAAGTAAGTAATTTTTGGATTGGAATTGCCCTTTAAAGAGCCAGTGATAAATTTGGGTAATCTTAAGATGATCCCGTAATTGTACAGCAGATGGCTAAGCTTTCTTCCAATAAGTGGGCTCATAATGTTCAAATTGTTTGTCAGAGTTTCAAAGGAGTAAGATTGCTGATTACCAATGTCAATAACAAAATAAAGAACAAAAACACAATTGCCTTGATATTCATGATTGAGATGGTAAAGACGTTTTGAGGGAATTATTTTGAAAAAAGATATACTACCCTGAAAGTCATTTTTCTTGAATTTTGCTGATTATTCTGGCAAGGCATCTCCCCTGAATTAAAACACCAAACATAAAAAGAGAGCTGTAAAAAGTAAAAACTGTTCTCTCCCCCCTCTCTCTCTCTCTCTCTCCCTCCCCTCTTTCTCTCTCTCTCTTACTCTCTCTTACTCTCTCCTACTCTCTCTCCCTCTCTTACTCTCTCCCTCATTTTGCTTTTTTCATGACATTTCAAAATGATTTTACAATACAGAAGTTTGGAATGTAATGTCTGTGTTTTTGTTTCACCCATGGATGTAATGTGAATGCAGGTGATTATTTCATACCAGAAAGTAAATCAGAAACCAGTCAGGATTGTAAGCTGAGATACGAGACCGGGGATACCCAATGGGAGCTCATCAATGATGATATTGAGGTAAGATCTGTTGCACATATATTTTTTATTTCATTAGAGCTGTAAAGAAAAGAAAAACTCTCTAGTATTACCAGGAAATACCATGCATTAAAAACAGAACCATATTCGGGCCTGGATAGCAACATACACAAAAAGTGGTCTTTATAAAGCAGGTTTGACTGTACTATCCAAACCATAAATATTGGGTTTTCGAATGCTGACTCTCTTTTTCAACTTCTACATTGCTCTAGCAATGATTATTGTACCATAAGTTAAGCCAATTCAATTTTATTTAATTTTGAACTGTATGTCAGTTTTTCTATTGTACCCTAACTTCATTTCTAAAGCAGAGATCATTTCTATGCTTGAAAATTGTTTTCATGACATTGATTTCGTCTGTTATATGCTTTCAGTTGAATGCCTTCTGTTTCAAAATGTTGTATATGTTGTTGTATTCTCATCTATATAATGTATAACACCATGAGCGTCATGCTCGACAGACCTAAGCACTTTATAAGAAGCTACTATTGTCTTCCCCATCATCATTGTTATTACTTGGTACTATACTTATTACTATTACTTATTACTATTATTATTTTGATTTTAACTTGGTTTCTAATCTTGCTTGCAAACACAGTAGCGTCCACTGATCATGACCACTTGTGTTCTTGTTTGTAGTCTTTGCAGGCCGATGTCAACAAGACAGTGTTTGATGATCTTTCACTGATTGTCCACTGATCATGAACACCTATCTTCTTGTTTGTAGCCTTTGCAGGCAGTTGTCATCAAGACACTGTTTGATGATCTTCCACTGATCCTCCACTGATCATGAACACCTATCTTCTTGTTTGTAGTCTTTGCAGGCCGATGTCAACAAGACACTGTTTGATGATCTTCTTAACTTCATCAAGAATGCTCAGGCTGGATTCAGGCTAGACCAGGATCTGGATACAAGTAGGACTACATCTAGACTGAAAGAGATACCAACAGCTGCATTTGTGACAGGTAATTCAACCTTAAACAATTATTATGTTTCGGACTTGTTAAACATGTTTCGCGTATATCTGAAAATGGGCTCTGTAAATTTGATTTGGTACAAGAGATTAAAGGTGATCTTGAAGGGTCAAAGTTGAAATGAAAGAGGGTAAGTGGTATACTATAACATTATCTTGTGAGAAGGTTGTTGCCTCTTACAAACCTTCTGGCTCTCTTAGAAGGTAATTTCCTCTCATAATGAGGATCTGTTTCGATCCATGTCATACCAAGAAGATTCTCTATTTAACATGCAGGTGTGAATGTGACAGACCATCATGACGTCTTTACCAAGTTAGCATCGGTCTTCCAGGAGAGGGTGAGCCCTCATGTGGTCTGTCTCATGTCCAGAGACTGTACAACGTTGAAAGGACTGATGGGATCAGTGGTGTCACAGCTCATGGGCATTGAGTACATGGTAAGAGCAGCAAGCTAAGGAAGATCCATGTAAGAGTAATGATGACATTGCTGCTGCTGCTAATGATGATAGTGTGATGAGGATGATTAGGTTTATCTTGTGTCAGGGGTGACTCTACTTCATATTAATATGTATATAATAAATATTAGAGCTTATGTCACTCAAGACCAGTCCCTGGACATTATCCGTGCACATAGAAGTGGTTCCCAAGACAACCTACGGTTCTAAAAAAAATAAAATAAAGAAAAAAAATAATGATGAGCCTACAGGGCCCTGTACCTTAAACTGTAGGTGAACGGCACGTCAAGTCAGACTTTGTTATACAATTAGTTGCAAGGCTTTGTTTAGTCAGGTAATGGTATTTGTTGGTTGCTTTTCTTTGGTAGGCCCCTAAAGCTTAGTAAAATACAGTATCTAGGTAATTCCTGACAGCATTATCATAATAACATTCTCCCAGGATAGTTACCCAGAAATGATTGCATGGATTGGAAGACACAATTAAAAATGTGTCAAAATTGTTGATAATTTCAGATCTCTTCTTGAATAAATTTCCACCCCTTATACAGCCGATTGGAAGACACTGTTAACAAAAAATTGGCCCAGCTAGCCGTGACCAGAGTGTTTAGTATAAGCCTTATATATCATTATGACTTGCAGGCTTCTGAAGATGAAGACACGATGCCAGAAGTGAACATGAAGAAGGTGCCTTGTACTTTCCCTGTTCTACAAGCTTGGTATAAGGACAATGTACAGGTATAATATATTTTTAACATATTTGTGTCTTACACCCAGTAAATAAGATCGATTGATCGATCTGTGATTGAAAAACAAGTCAGAAAAAATACTGGAACCAGATTTAAACCTGCCATCTACTGCTTGCCGGGCAGCGACTCTACCACCAGGCCATCACTGGTACATGGCAAAGTCATGGTGAACTAGAAACAAATACCCAAGCTATCCTGATTCAATCTGACTAATATATAGTCTTGTATTTATTGTGATTCCTTTAAATTCCTACAATTTGTGGTTTGGGTGGTTTGCTTGTAACTAGGAGCCTTGTAAAATGTTTCTGATGCTGAGCAGATTGCATGAAAATTCTGCTCACAGTTTGCTTTGTTCAGAGTGTCTTGAAGGCGAAAGAAGAGATGGTGAAGAAAGAAAGAGAGAAGATGTGATTGAGGAGATAGAAAGAGAGAAAAAAATATCTAAAAGAGATTTTGAGTGCAGATAAAATACAAAACATTTCATAACAATGGTTGACAAGGATTACAGTATTTGTGCAGTAAAATTGTTTTGAAAATTGTGTGATATGCTATTATCCAGGTACGATGGTAGTCAGAATTGAGTTTTAGTCTTGATTTTTCTTTTTTCTCCAAACTTCAGAAGAGGAAATTGCCCGGCAGCACAGCAACGTTTAAATCGCCCCGTAGATCAAGGAAGCGCAGATCAATGAGTGGGCCAGTTTCTTATCCAGAGTGTCCTCCTATCATCATCGTCCTGGAAGACTTTGAAGGTTTCAAGGCCGTGGTCATCCAGGACTTAATCCACATATGCAGGTATGTTGAATTTAGATACATAGTGATTTCAGCCGCTCTTGAATTGCATCTCAGTTCAGTTCAGTTTATTGAAGTCCATCTTTAAAAACATTTTTAAAAAGTAAAAAAACATGCAATTACATGTAAAATAAAAAACATAAATTGGGATAGCATAAACATGTGAAATGAATTAATACAAAACAGAATAAGGCACAGCTGTAAAAAAAAAAACAAGAGAAGGTTTTGTCTGGACAACTTCCTATCAAATTAGATATAATAAATAAAGTAAGAAAACAAGTAGCAAGTACAGTTTCAGATAGTATCATTCAGAAATTGCATAACAGCCGGTACAAACCCAGTACATGAAATACAACATGGTAGGATGCAAAAGTCAGAAGATAGCAAAGGAGAGAGAGAGAGAGAGAGAGAGGTAACAAGCTGGATATTACATTCAGTGAGAGTCATGCGCAATCAAGAAACTTTTGAGATTGCGAAAGACGAGGCGTTGTGGTGTGCGCCTGTCATCCAGCTAACAATGGAAGTTACAAACTGATTCAGCCGAGGATGCAGGTTCAAAACTGAGTCACGTCTTTTGGATGGTGAAGCTTTAAGGTCGATCCCCAGACGTAAATAATCATATCTGATTGGTACACGTCTGTAAAAACCCAATACACACACACACACACAAGATGTAGATGAAAAATTCATATGAAAAGAAAAATACATAAGCATTATTAAAAAATCGCTTTCAGTGTGAGATTAAAATTGAGTGTTAATTTTGTTACTGCAGTATCTTGACTTGTTTGTTTCCAATAACCGATTGAATACAATTATCTGTGTTCTTGAAATCTCATGTTGGGAAGGCTTTTCTTAGAAGTACTATATATGTACATTTGTTAAGATTCTGTTTACCTTTTGCATAGAATCTCTCAGTTCTTGTAATAATTGAAAATGAAATGATTTGTCCCTCGACAGTCAATATTTGGAGAAGCTCCCTCTGGTATTGACCTTTGGAATAGCTACATCAGTGACAGTGATCCATCGTCTATTACCTCAGTCTGTATCGTCATGTCTCAGTATTGAGAAGTTCCAAGCTCAGCCTTCATCTATCTACCTCTCAAAAGTTATTGATAAGGTGAGAAATTATATCAATTGTTTGGTATTTTTGTGTTTATTTAGTTATTAAAGAAGAAGATTAATAAGTGTCCTTCAAAAGAGTAGATTTGCAAAATCACAGTAGAAAATACATTCTGATATTTTTTGTAGTTTGGTGATTAGCAGTTATAGATAGATTGGTGTTGATATATCATGATATGAAATTCAGAGTAATCGGCAGGTTGATAGTAACTTATTACATGGATTTCTCTTTACATGAAAGTGAATACATAGATCTATTTGTAATCAAGCGGTCAGGGATTTCAGAATGAGTCATTGGATTGATTTGATATAAATTGTGTTTGAAATATAGGGGGGGGGGGTAGAATTGCCAATCTTGTCTGTTAGCCCTAAAATGTCAAGTTATTTCGGTGATCTTTCAGAGGTGGTTGTATTCCAACCCACCCCCACCCCCATGTAATGACATGTTAAAACAAACAGCTATTTTGCCCACTATGACTTCTCTTGTATTGTATGGGTAATGTTGGTATATGTATGTGTTTGATATTACAGCTCCAATCTGATTTTTGATTTGTTTATTCCCTGTAGGTGTTGTTGACAGCCAAGCATCCATTCAAGCTGGGGTCAAAGGTCTTCCAGCTATTACTAGACCTCTTTCTCTACCATGATTTCTCTGTCATGAATTTTGTACAAGGGTTACAGGTCAGTATACTGAAAGGTCACATTAAGGTCAAACATTGAGGTGAAGTGTAGTTGATTTACACAGGTACCCTTTAAAAGAATTCAACACTTTTTTGTGGACAAATGGGTAAAAAGTTGAACAGTGGCACAAACTGTGTCCCCTAAACATACACCTTTTTTTGATGGATTTGAATAACTGTTTAATTGAATTCCATGATTGTCCATTTTTCTGAAGAGAACAAAATCCATTTTATTCTTCATTGTTGAGAAGTTGTATTTCCATTTATACATGACCTGGATTTTCTTGCCTCATGTCTTTGGATAGGAACACAAAATATAAAGATTTTTTTTTTTTTGTCATTCAAATTTTTTATTTTTTATTTTTTATATGCTAACAATAGATTTTATTTCCTCCTTTACCTATGAAAGAGCATCACATACAGAGGAACATGCTGCATTACATTTCTTTTGTTTACCTCAATCTCAGTATGCAGTGTTAGATCACTACTTCTCCCAGCCACTCAGCATCTTATGCTGTCGCTATGGAGATGCAATCAACAGAACTCGTAACCTGTCACATGACCAGCTAGAGCTCTTCAGACAAGCTTCTTCATTCAGAAGGTAATCAACATCAGGACAAACTAGGGCAAATGAGGATACTCTTTCTTCAGATTTATATAGAGATATTAAACAAACAAAATGGGTTGATCACCATTGCTGGCATAATCCCCCCCCCCCTCCAAGTCTATAATTTCTTAGCTACATATTTTGTTCTATTTATTGATTTTCTAAGCATACTTTGTTCATGTTATATTGTAAAACAGCATCTGAGGAACTAACACTTCAACAAGCTCTGCTTCCATTTAGTTCTTCTTTTCTCATTCTTTTTCTATTATATTTGTTGTTTCATTGCATATTTTTATACTATAATTATTCATTGTATTATGCTTTGCATGGGAAATAAAATCATTTGAATCCATACAATTAAATCATTCCAAAATTTCTTGGCCCTTGATAGATTGCTACCCTGCAGTTATAGGCTAATTCATGAACCATTGACATGGTAACCTTTTCTACCGTTCATACATCTGTATGTTTCTATATTTTTGTTATGGTATTGTCAAAATTGAATTATTTTTCTTCTTTATAGAAAGACAACTTTTCTATATGGGCCACATTTATGTGTTTCTTCTTGAAACAGTGCTTGGAAGGAAGCCTATGTATAAAGACCACTTTTTGCATCTTCCTTGGATAGTCTTTCTTTCATTACAGGTTTCATTGTAATATCTGTTTTTATTAATAATTGATAAATTTCATGATCCTCTGATCTTAATTTTTGTGCAGATATGTTGATGGTCGGCCTGCCAGTGATCAGAGAGCTCTTCTCTTAGATGATAAACACATGAAGGTAAGGTTCATGCAGCCAATAGCTAATCTCATGTTTGGTCCTGGTAACATTTGATTTAGGCTTTATTTTATGAACAGGGTAAGAACTTGGGTTGAGATTGGATTTTAGATAAAGCATGTCCGTACTAGTTTGGTCAGGAGGGATTAGACCACCCAGCAAGGTTACTGACAGGTGGCTATCTCATCAACTCAGCTCTCAATTAACATTAGAAAAAGAGGATCATGGGGGACCAACAGGCACCGCTTTGGCATCGTTTTTTCTATATAGAGGGACTACAAGTAGTGCAATGGGGCTTTAAGGTTTATGGTTAGAGTTAGGTGTGTGTAAAGGGTACATGTGTATGATGTTATCATTACTCCACACTGGAAGCTGTCCATTAACCTCCTAAGTTCAGTGATTTCAAGATTCAAGGTATAAGTGAATGAATTAGGGCTTAGATCAGGTTCAGATGGACTCTGAATCAATTGACATTGTAGTATGTGTTGTGCTGCTGCCCAGTAACATTGCCCTTTGGTATAAATTTATTAGATTATTTGCAAGACTGACAATTGATATACAATGTTCAGCTTCATGTACCTTTTAAACCAAGTGTTTGATTGAAGGTACATGTACATGTAATATTCAGATTCAGTAGTGTAGAGATACAGTGCAACTAAAGGATGATTTTGATAATCTTAAGACATAAACTTAAAAATTATAGAATAGAGTTGAATGGTGTGTTTGTTGTTGGTTTTCACTTGTTTTGTTTTTCAGTTGAGATATGTCATTTTAGGAATTAATAAGAGATCTCATGAACAGACTGTAAGGCAAAGAGATAAATGAAGTGAGAAGCAAAGAAAGATATATAATAAATGCCATAGAGTTTGAGGAGATCAGGTTAAAAGTGAAAGTGAAAGAGAGAGCTGATATCCAGGCTGATAGCAAGAGGAAATGATATAATTGTCTATCTCTCCTCTGCCCTTTAGAAAACCCTTCAAGAGCTCCTGAAACGTATGAATGAGTACCATAAAGCCTTCTTTCCTGTCTTGGAATGTCTTCACACCCTATCCGAGGGACTGCCTTATCATCCTCTAGGCAAGCAGATGAGAGAGCTATTCGCCATGGCAACAGAGGGAGATATATTTGAAACAGAAGCATATCAAGAGGCCTTCAAATTCATGAAGTGAGTAGGGCAAACAATCAAAGTTCACTTTTTATCATTTATATCAGGGAAGAATTATTAATAACATTATGTGATAGAGATATTCTGATTTCCTCTCATGGCAGTTTGTGGAGCTTCTTTACATGATGTGTCTGTATTTCATCTACACATTTACAGTAATTTTGTTTATATTGTATCAAGAAAATGAAATTTACCAGTAGATTGATTATAAAGTGTTTGAATTGTAGTACCAGAGCATGCCTTTGAATTATTGGGGATTATTTATTAAGAACTCCTTCATACCTCTTTATTGTTTGTTCTTTTGAGATAAGGGCAATGAACTGCATATGTATGCCATGGCATATGTAGTAAACAAATCAGTGATATTGGCAAAACAATTTGTGCATGAATTTATTGTCCACAAACATACTGCAAACTATAAACCGGAAGGAAAACCTCACGTCTTACTAACTCTACAAATAATTGTAATCCATTTATCAGAATGCTAGCTCGAGATGAATTGATTAAAAAGATGACGATGTGTGAAGAAAGCCTCTCAAGGTGCGAGGGATTACAAGAGGCAAGGTTTCAACTGGAGACTCTACAAGCAAAGATGGAAACTCTAGGAGGTAGGGTCTTCAAAGATTCTTGAAATAAGCAGGATGAAATAATATTCTGTGAAATAATGCTTCACTCACTTAACTTGAATTGCAGTCAAGAAGTTAACAATGTACAAGCAAAGATGGAAATACTAGAAAGTATTCAAGATATTAAATAGAAAATAAAATACATGTATGAGATGAGGCAGGAATTTGCATAAAAGAACATCTGAGAGCACCTCTGTATAGATTTGAACTTGATTTGAAATGAAGAAGTTTAAGAGTTGTAATCTTGACTTGGTATGTGTATCTTAGAAAAGGGTTTTTATTAGCAGTAGTCTATCTTGACTGAGAAGTAAGTGGGTTTGTGGTAGGATATACTCCTCAGATCATTCTGTGCACAGAAAATAGCCACAGGAGCTAAATCTAGGATGATACTTAACAGAAAGAACAGAGATATGTTCTTCGAGATTGGAATGTTATTTTCATCAGTTAATTTCTGCAATCTTGACAATGCTAAATGTACTTCATTTCAATTCCAAACAGATGCCTGCAACCAGCCTGTTGAGATAGACAGCACGGAGGATGATGAAGAGGAGGTTGACACAGAGGGCAGCAAACAGAACGAACATGACACAGAAGACATTAACCTCCGAGGCAGACGAGAGAAGACGACTCTTCATTCACTCCAGCAGATGTTAATGAGTAATGCGAAGAAGAAGAGGAGGATGACCCCATATGAAATACTCCGCAATGAAATACTAGACTTCTTTGATGCATTATTCAGGTAGGAGGATTGGAGTAATATTTCTAATCCAATTCATGCTACAAAGTATTAGGTATAGCACATTGTCCTTGTTGTTATAAAGAGCTTCTTTATTGCCTTTTCAAGTAGGATTTTGTCCCATTAAGTATAATGTACTTTAAACTGACAAGTTGAGTCTTTACTATTTTTGATCCATTTATTTATAATGCTGTGTGTAATCAGTGAGATCATTGGCCCCAAATCAACAAAATGTCTGATTAATGTCATCAACCAAACTCAAAACAGTAATCACCTGATTCCATATGCATGTATGAGGTTTATGTTTATGATTTGACAACCACTATAGATAAACATGCCTGTAGTACAGAGAAGCTCAGGTGTGAAGAGCTCTTATTATCAATGCTTCAGAAATTATTTATTTTGGTGGAAAATTGATATTTAGAATGTCCGATACCTTGCTATTCTTCACCAGACCTTAGAGCATGAAAGCTATGTGGAGCTGAATAAAAGACTGTGCTACCCTTCAGTGTATAATATACTTCATACCTGTGTGTTTGTTCAAAGGGAGTATCTACCATGTCCCAAGAACCTACCTCTGCATGAAGTATTCTACTATAATAATGTATCAGAGATCAGACAGCGTCTCAACGCACCACCAAGGGCAGCAATCCAAACTGCACTTAGTAACCCAAACTACTACCTCCAGGTAAATCTAGAGTAGACTTTTCTATTTTTTTCATTGTAGAAAAGGGATGTATTACAAATATGAAAGATTTTGCACCAAAATGTGAGTAGTATATATAATAGAAATGTAAAAATGGAGGATATGTCTGAGAAAACAGCTTGGTATCATATATTATTATTTTTCCCCCAACTTCAATGGCAAGATGAGAGATTGAGGACCACTCCATTGTACAATTAAGACTAGCTTATATTAGTCAATTTGGTTGCAAGCTTTCATTTATTAACACATTATTGGAAAGCTTGAGTACTTGAGCAACTTATCACGGAATACTAGTAATAGATGTTTTGTACTGTTGAGGAAAACATGCTTTATAAATCCAATTATTGGCATTATTTTCTGACTATCTGCATGAATTTGTCTGATTAGAGACGAGTGATTGGTGACCACATCTTTTGTAACTATCATATCACTATATACAGAATCCTGATTGTGAGACATTAGAAGAAGGGATCACCAGCTCACTTCCTGATGTGTGTATTGTATACAAGCTTCATCTTGAATGTGGAAGGCTCATTAATATCTATGATTGGCTGCAGGTAAGAAACACAAATCTTAACTCCTTTTTTTAGATATGGTGCAGTAAAAGAAGAAAGAAAAACAAAAAATGTATGAATAAATAAATAAATAAACAATGAGTAGCATCACAATTAATACAGGTAAACTTTAGGTGTCAATCATTAATGGCCAGTTGGGTGAAAACTGTTTGCATTAAAGGCCCTGCTGAATTGTCACTTTTACATGTAATCATTTCAGTTGTCTTCTTATGAAGAAAATTTTGTACAATTAAAAAGGAAAACCTCTTATTCATTAGAGGACTTACATTGTTGTTGTTTTAGTTTATAATAATAATAAATAAGATTTATAAGCTGCCAAATCCACTTGACAGTCAAATGCTCAAGGCACAGCTTGTGCAAAGGATGAAATACATACGGTACATGATACATTTATACAAAGTGCGATAGGAAAGGTACAGACATGAAAGGTTATGGTAATCAATTATAAGCTACGTTAAACAGATATTTCTTAAGGTTGTTTTTGAACACTTCAGCAGAGCTGCTATTCTTAATCCATTGAGGGAGAGTATTCCATAATGAAGGCCCAGCATAAGCGAAGGTTCGCTCCCCCACTTTGTTTTAACCCTAGGAGTAACAAGTAAGCCAGAGTTTTAAGAATGTAGCTGTCTAGAGGGAAAGTGAGGCGTTTTTCATTCAGAAGTGAATAACTACGCCTCTTCTCTTAGGATTTTTTTCCTTTAAATGTATCTCAATTATGTAGCCTTTCTTTCAGATTTCATTTTTAATAAACTTTATCTTATTTTCACAATGTTTCTTTTGATTCATCAGGCATTTATGACTGTGATCCAGGGAGAGTGTGAGACAGACAATGCAGATACAGCAAAGAAACCTGATCCAGTATTACAGTATCCTTACAAAGCATGTCATCTTTTAACTCGGACATAGTTTGGGATCTTTTGTATCATTATCTAACTGGTGCTGGTATAAATGCTGATAATCAGGGGATATTTGTCACTTTTGAGGGGATTACCAATTGAATTGTGGACAAAAAGTTGGATTTTTGTTGTTGTTCTTTGTGCTGTCTTGGCATGTTTTCAGCAGGTATTGTTTTATGTTTACTACTTCCAAATGAAAAGATATGTTTGTTTATGACGTTTAACATTCTTATATGTATTACAGTGTACTAGTATTTGATCTGTACCACGTTTTTGTCCTTTTTCCTTGACCAATATCATCTCTCAGAGCACGTTTCATCCGAGCTGTCTCTGAGCTTCAGTTTCTAGGTTTCATCAAACCTACTAGAAGGAAGACAGATCATGTTGCTAGGCTCACGTGGGGTGGTTGCTAAGACAACGACTACTATCATCTCTCAGCACATTTCATCCAATCTGTCTCCGAGCTTCAGTTTCTTGGGTTCAGTTTCTTGCCAAGACAATGACTACTATCATCTCTCAGAGCACGTTTCATCCGAGCTGTCTCTGAGCTTCAGTTTCTTGGCTTCATTAAACCTACTAGAAGGAAGACAGATCATGTTGCTAGGCTCCCATTGTGTGGTTGCTAAGACAATGACTGCTATCATCTCTCCGAGCACGTTTCATCCGAGCTGTCTCTGAGCTTCAGTATCTATGCTTCATCAAACCTACTAGATAGAAGACGGATCAGGACTTGACTTTATGGCAACATAGATTAAAATTCCATGGTGTTTATGGAATGTGGACAATTTTCAACCTATCCCTTTTGTATTAGTGTGGACTCTTTTTTTTAATTTTTCGCGGGGAGGGGGCATCATACCAGGTATGCTGGGTTCAGGATAGGAATTCAAGAAAATATTCAGTTTGACATATCAATTACTTATTATGGCATGTGGTCAATTAATTATGTTTTGCTTAGTAAGGGATTAACAAAGATGCCAACCAGTATGAACATTGGAGTGAAATTTGTTTATAGGATATTGCCGCTTAAAATACATTTTTTCATCTTTAAAAAAAAACAAAAAACAAAAAACATAAAAAACCCATACAAAACGCGAAATCGCTTAGAAACATGTACAGGTAAATCCCTGCAACCCCCCAAAAAATTTGCTCTACAATTTTCTCATTTAATGTTAATGAAAGAGCAAACATTTTACTTGACCGTTCTTACCAGTAAAACATTTTTCTGAAAATCTAATTTTTCTCTCCAATTTTTAATTTTTTTTTTAAAGGCTATTCAGTCTGTTTTTTGTGTCAAGAGGTTGACATCTCTGGATTAATAGGGACTTTTAGATTTGCATGGACTGATACATGTGACGTCCATTCAAGGCAGTGCATTAAAAGGACGTCGATCGTAGCAATCCCCATTGTCTTCGTGCGAATCTAAAAGTCCCTAATGTGACTGCAACAAACTCTGGATTCCTGCTACAATGACAAATTCATATTGGAATCCTCGACATTGATGAAGTGGAAAGTATTATGTTAATCTCATTTACACATGATCACCTCACTCTCTTCATTTCAATGAGGGTTCACACCATTGTCAAAGCATGTCATTTAATTCACTTATGTATGTATGCAAATCAAATCAGTCTTACTGTAAATTATATGAGTTTGCAATGCTCTCCACTGTAGGTGCTAATGAGATGGTGGAACCGTTTTTTTAACTTATCTTGTCCCATTCAATTCACAACAATTGTGATTTTGTTATAGAAATAAATAACGCATATATAGAGCTGAACTTTAACAATTGTATTCTACATTTAACAATGCAAATCTTGAGATAGTTACTCTAAAAAGTTATCCTCATTACCGATAAATCAATCAAGTAAAATAAATAGTAGATAGGAAGGTTCAGTAAATTGATTCATGTCAGTTTGTTATACTTTGACATTATCGTGGAAAAGACTACAGGATTTTATGAAGTAGGCTGAAAGTATATTTTGTTAAACAAACAGTTCATTCAAAAGATAAATTATACATGTATATATGGTAAAGTACTTTTTTGACTCTCTTAGCAAAACATATTGTAATTATTATTTTATTCGTGTTCAAACTCAAATAAGTATAGTTGAAAGCTTTAGAAAAATCTTGTATGATCTCATCATCTGAATAGGTGAACGTGTCCGATTGAATAGAAGTCAAAGATTTGAACCTTTAACTTTTTGGAAACATTGAATTTAATGGACTATATGTATACTTGCACTTTTATAATGTCAAAAGTATTTTGTTTGTTTTCATGAGAAAAATATAATGAAGTCATTATGTATCCTTCATTAATAGGTAATTTCCTTTCACAGCATAGAGAATATTTGTCATTATAAACCTACCATGAAAGTGATATAATATGGTCAATGTCAATGACAGTTTCAACTTACCCCCATCATTTAATGATGTAAAAGTGTATGGTGCCCTTCATTTCCCTATCCACCTTCATAATTCTATGAAGAGGGAGTAATAATTTACATTTGTAAGTATCGGTTTGTACATGCAAAAAAAAGATACATGTATACATAAAATATAATTTGTGAAAATATCACAACTCATTTGTTGGGTGTTTTTTGTTGTTGTCTTCTATGCTGTTAGAAATCATCCCCTTTTCTCTGTGTTTCAAGCTATCTACTTTAGTTTTTACCTTCTTGGACATTTTTTATATATAATTGTTCCTTACCTTTCTCTTTTCGGTGTCAATTATTTTTCTTTTCTCTTCTCTTCTATCCTCCAGTGTTCCATATTACCGTCTCTCACTATCTGTTTTTATCCCCCCTCTATACTCTGCCTCTTCCCGCTCTCTTCTCTCCCATCATCCTCCAAGTATCTCTTTTATCCCTTCTTCTCGTTTTTTCAGTCCTCTATCCTCATTCTGAACTTTTCCTTCTTATTTCTTTCATATTCTATACCTCATTCTGTAAACCCAATCCACTACTCGCCACCCATCCTATTCATTCTCCAATAGATCTCATCATTTTTGTCATCTCCCCGTTTTCTTTCTGTCACTCTTTCATTCCCTCCTTATGTACGCAGTCTTTTCCATTATCATATTCCATTTTGTAAATCTCTCCATCTATCTATCTCTATCTGTCTCTCTCCTTCCCTCCCCCCCCCTCATATTCTCTGTCATTATTTCATTTTTCTTCGTCCACTCTCCTCTACATCCCCTTCCACCCCCTCCTACTCATCCCTCATTCTGTATATGCATTTAATTACACTTGACCAGGTAAACCAGTACTTGATAACACGGCAGACTTCATACAATGACAAACAACACAACATTTTACAAAGGAACTGCAAAAAAAGCTGCATGGAAATGAAGTTTTTAATGTAAAAAAGAAATTGAACTGACATCCATCATGGTAAATAACAAAAGAGAACATATTCATGTATGTCACTGCAGCCTGGGGGACATATCACCAAAATGATTACCGGGTACGTGCAATTTTAGGAGAAGCAGCATCATGACTGACCCCCCCCCTGCTCCCTTAAACAAACCCATCATCTAGAACAAATTACTGGTTTATCAGAGCACTTGTATCAATGACAAGGAATCTAGAACCATAACAGAGAAATGAATGACAACATTACATTTCACAAACCTCAAGTTTGTTTGTATGCATGCTTGCAAATTGTGAAAGTGCTTCCTTTAATGTATCATGTGAACTTCATAAAAGCAGTCTGAATATGAATATATTATTAAAGAGGGAGGCAGTAAATGTTCAAACTTTTAGCAATATAAATCAAATTCTTTGAAATGGCACTTAAAGGATGGGCCATACTTGTTCAGTTTGTGAATGTGAGACACTTCTTTCAGCAAAATGCAAAAAATTGGATACTTTGAAGGAATAAAAATAATGGACCTCATGCGGTGGCCATTTTGAATAACATAATTTCCCCATGATATATTGTACTTCGCATTAATTCACTCAACTCCTGCCAGTACATCGGGACACTACATGTATTACAATACACAGTGAAATCACAGCCATTCCCTTGGGCCAAGTTCATGAAACAATAACACATTTGTTTTTTTAGACTTTATCTAAATAGAACCAAAAGGGCATAGAATCTGTCACATACACATTTCATTGTCTGGAGCCAGAAGGGCATTAACTCAATCAATTTAACACAGGGTCAATGTCCTTTTGCTCTGAACAGATGCCTTGATGAATGATTTAAATGTGGCCCAAATAAATGTTTGGTGTACCGGTAATCTTGAAATCAATTGAAATCAACAAAGAAATAATTCCGGAATATTGGGGTAGCATTAACCCTACTCCTTATTTCTGAAACATTGATACGCCTGTTTTACGATACTTGATGAATTCTTTAACTGTTGCATACATGAATCTTCTGAGAGATATTAAAGTCCTAATTTATTGAAATAAGATGTACAAAAGTCCATTGGATATAGTAACAAGCTGCATGTTTAATTAACCTTTGCTTCACTCTTAAAGTGTTGAATGTTGTATATGTTTGTGACGTGGATGATCTTGAAAATCAGCATCAGTTGAATTTGGCATTAGAGAAGTCCATTTCAGGGTGCTGCTTCATAAATCTAAAACAAAGAGAGAGATTGTGTGGAAGTATTAAGAAGGGCTGCAGAATAATATATCTAATTAAACATTGATCGCTAAATTTGCTGCCTTGAATTGCAGTAGAAAACAGAAAAAACTATTATCCCCAGTATTTTCCAACTCATGCACCAGCTCTTTATTTGTTATGGTCATAAAATGACTCCCCCCTACACCCCCCCCCCCCCCCCCC